>PVLA01014337.1:0-31137 GCA_004027455.1 Hydrochoerus hydrochaeris | reverse complement strand
TTGCCCTGTCACTTTAAGGGCCTACAAGCAAAAACTGACAGCCTGGAGAAGAAATTCAGGCTCAAGAGTGTATCAAATTCTGCCTGAGTTTCCAGTCTGCTAGCCTGTCTTACAGATTTCAAACTTGCTTATTTCTCACAATGGCTTGAGCCGGTTCTTTAAAATAATTTTCTTTAGATATAGATGTTGATAGATTCCACCCCCACCCCGGGCCTCACAAGCCATTCTCCACATAACACCTGGATGATCCATTTGACATATTTACCAGATCAAATCATTTTTCTGCTTACAGTTTTCTAATAGCTTACTACATCCCTTCAAACAAAATTCTGATTTTATTGCCAGATCCTATATGGTCTACCAGAACTGGAGTCATCTTTCTTCATAGCTTCATCTTGCACTGTTCTCCTCTCATGTGTGGTAAGTCTTCCATAAAGCATGTTAAACTGATCCTGCCTCCATATAAGTGTACACACTACTGCTTCCGAGATGCTTTGCCCTTAGCATCTTCAACCAAGGACTCCTTTTCATCAATTAGTGTTTTAGCCAAAATTTAATCCACATTTCTACCTTTGTCAAAATTAGTATGCATTTTATGTATATAGGCCCTATACCTTCTGCCAATGTTATAAAATACTTTTATTTTTGAAACAATTGAAGGGCTATTTTAAAAGTTCTTCATTTACTTGACATACATATTTTTGTCTAATAAATTTCTGATTTCACATTTTAGGGATAGTTGTAGGTTAGGAAATGGTGTTTTTCTGCTAATATGATGTTTGTATTTGACTACAGCACTCATTTGTTGCTGGAATTTATTACAGCATTTACAAGGATTCAAACTGTGTTGCTTAATAGGAGAAGCAAAAAATGGATGAAGTGTGTGCTGCTTCTTGGAGTTTTACACTTCCAGTGGAGAGAACATGAGATGTGCTCTCCAGTCTGAGGAGGTTTCAGGGTGGGCTGTATGGTAGAAATTCGACCAGAGATAATGGATATATTTTCAAGTTTTCAGCTCTGGTTGAATATTTTCAGTTTAAATATGCAAGTCATTATCATACTGATTTTGCTTTAAAAACCTAGCATGGTAGGAGGCAGTCCTACTTGGTCCTGAATTTAGCAGCATTTGATAAAGAGTTTAGTTTGGCTTGTGTTACCTAAGGTTCTGAGCCAGTCTCTTTTTATTCCTTTTTTAAAAAAAATCATTTTGTTGCTACAATTTTGACATATGTAATGACGACATTCATCATAGGGAATTTGTACCTGTGCATTATATATTTTGCTTCTTTTTTCCCCATTCCCTTCCCTCACTTCAACCTTTTTCTACTCCTTATTTTAAAAAGCTTTGTTTCCATTTTCCTTCTATTATCTTTCTTCCTTTTCCCTTTCTTCCCTTGCTCCCCTTCCCTTATTCTCTTTCTCATTTCTTCCTACTTCCAAATATCTACTTTCCATTTTGATCCTTATTTATACTTCTGGTTTCTCACACAAGAGAAACAATGTGATATTTAAATGTATGTGTCCAATGTATTTCAGTTAATATGTTGGTCTCAAGGTGTACCCATTTACCTAAAAATGTTTCAGGTTTATCCTTGTTTATGGCAAAGTAGTATTCTATTGTATAAAAACTGCATGTTCTTTATCCAATCATCTGCTGATGGGCATCCAGGCTTTTTCAAAGATTTAGCTATTATAAATTATATTTTATTAAATTATTGTTATAAACATGAGTGTACATGTATTTCTAATGAAATGATGCTTTTAATTCTTTCAGTATATATCGTGAAGGAGTACAGCTAGGTCAAATAGAATCTCCAGTTTTGTTGTTGTAGGGTAGAACACTGTAGATATCTACTAGGCCCATTTGTTCAAAGGTTGGTTCAGCTCTTATATTTCTTGGCTAATTGTTTGTTGAGTTGTTTGTCCTTTTGTGACTGTGGGGTATTGAGGTCCCCCCATTACAACTGTATTGGTGTTTATCTGAATAAGAGAATAGGATGCAACTGAAGGATATTACAAAAGACATACCTTAAATTTTAGGACACATATATGCTGAAGGTAAAGGGATAGAAAAGATATTCCATGTCATGGTTACCAGAAAAAGAACAGGAATGTGTGAATATACTTACATCAGACCAAATAGTCTTTATGTAAAAATTGTCACAGCACATACATTTTGCAGTGATAAAAGGATCAATTTCCCAAGAAGACAACATCTATATTTAAATATGTACTTAATATCAGCATATCCAAGTATAGGAAGCAAGTAGCAGAACTTATAGGAGAATTAGAAGAAGATTTCAGTATTATACTTTCAAGATCAGTGATAACAGCTGGACAGACCAATACAAAATTTCAACAATGCTATATACCAAATGGCCTAAGCACACTCACAGATCATTCTACCTGACAATAGCAGAATTCTCCTAAAGTACAGATGAGCATTCACATTAAGTCACGAAACAAGTGCCAAAAAATTTAAGAACCCTGAAATCATACCAAGAATCTTTAAAAATCTCAAAGGAGTAAAAACTAGAAATAAATAGGAGACATGGAAAATCCCCAAGTATGTGAAAGTTGAACAATATATTTAAAAAATATTTATACGTATATAGTATAATATTTGACATATGTATATATTGTTTAATGGTCAAGTCAAGCTACCTAAAATATTCACAGCTTCATATATAATTTGTGAAGTGAGAATGTTTAAAATCTACTCAGCAATTTTCAAGAATATAATTATTATTAACTATAAACATTATGCTGTACAGTAGCTCTTCACTACAGACTCCTACCTGACACTTTCTACCCTTTGTGAACGTCTTCCCGTCCTTGCCCCTCCTCCAAGCTCCTGATCATCACCATTCCTTCTTCCTGCTTCTATACATTTTTAGATCCTACATAGAAATACAATTATATGGTATTTGTTCTTCTATGTCTTGTTGTTTCATTTAGCATAAGTTGTATGTTGTCACAAATAAAATTTCTTTTCTTCTTAAGAATGAATGGTATTCTGTGTACATAAATCACATTTTATTCATTATCCATTGTTGAGGAGGTTGATTCCTCACCTTTGCTTTCTGAATAATGCTGCCATTAACATGAGACAGCCAATACCTCTGAATTGCTGGGTTATAGTCCTATATTTAGGTTTTTGAAGAGCTTTCACACTGTTTTTCATAATGGCTATATCAGTTTACATCCCTACCAATAATGTTTGAAAATATCCTTTCTTCTCATCATTTGCCAGCACTTGTTATCTTTATGATAATAGCCTTTCTTATTAAGATAAGATTTATCTTATTGCTATTTTATTTTAAGTTAATTTTATTTTTTTTTGGTACCAGGGACCCAAATTATGACCTAGCACTTGGCAAGCAGGCGCTTATGCCACTGAGCTGAATCCCCAGCCCTCTTATTGCTATTTTAATTTACATTTCTCTGATGATTAGTGATGTTGAGCATCTTTATATACCCGTTGGTCATTTGTAGGTCATGTTTTAAAAAATGCCTATTTAGGACCTTTTCTCATTTTCAAGTGAATTGTTTTATTTGCTAATAAGTTGTATTTCTTATGTATCATGTTGTCCCTCCTACACTATTGATATTCATTATTTTCATCTTTGAAAGGGATAAAAACTCAGAAAACAAATGGAATTAAAAATATATGAAATTTTGGTCCTGAAGTCTGATATCAGCTATGATCTGGTTTATTGAAGCCCCTCATTCAGGAAAATATGATTAATTTAATGATTCATAATAGAGATTTTGATGTTGGTGATTAATTTTTCTAATACTATTTTTTTCAGAGCAGTTTTAAGTTCATAGAAAAATGGAAAGAAGGTAGAAAGATAGCCCACTTACCTCTTGTTCTCACACATCGACAGCCTCTATCTATCACTAATGTATCCTCCACCAAGGTGAGACATTGGCATAATTCACAAACTTACATTGACACAACATTATCACTGAAAGTCCACAGTGTATATCAGAGCTCACTCTTGATTTTTGAATAGGGTAAAGGTTTGGACAAGGATGTAATGTCATGTATCCACCATTGTGGTAGGATTTTCCTGCCCTCAGTATTTTGCCTGTGCCCTAATCCCCAGTTCTAGGCAAATTCTGATCTTTTTGAAACAGATAATCTTTGTTTTTAAAAATAGATACAATTTAAACTGGGAGTGGCAGTGAGAATCTGTAATATGAGCTTTGAGAGGTTGAGGCAGGGAACTGAATATTCAAACCCAGCAAGGACAATTTAGCGACTTGGTGACATCTTGTTTCAGAATAAAAAGTTAAAAAAAAAAAAGCTACAGACAAAGCTCAGTGCCAAGGCCCTGGGTTCAATGCCTAGCACAGCAAAAACAAACACCAAAAACAATATAATTTAAAATGCAACATTATATAGATATAAAATGTAGTGTTATAAAATACATACATATAAAATTAAATGTCTAAGTACATAAACAGACAGTTTTTCCCAGGGGCAGTAAGAAAGAGCAAGTAAAACAATAAACAGGAAAAGAAAAGGAATAAATAACCAAGTCTGAAATTAGAAGTAGACACTCTTCCCTTTTGCCTGAATGGAGATTGAATGAAGGTAAAGGTTTAGGGGCTGGGGAGGCAAGAGAAGAAAAAGCTTCATTAGAGCTTTTTGCCTTGACTTTCAGCATTTCTTCCAGGAGTGCTCCCCACCTCTTGACTCCAGGGGTGGCAGCATAGTGCAACAAATGTTGGCCCTGAGTCCTTGATGGATGTGACTCTTGTCCCTTACTTGTCACACCTGCCAGGTAAGGCATACGGCAGAAGTTCCCGAACCCAGTTTCCTCTTCTATATCATGAAGAAGTTAATTTATGAAGTCTAAATTAATTTTCTGGACTCTATCATAGTTTCAATTTCATATATATATATATATATATATATGCATTTGTCTTCTGACTGTAACCTGATTTTGGCTTTATAAATACAGTTGGCAAACATCTCAAGTCTATCCCAGACTGAGTCATCTTTTCCTTTCAGCGTTCTAGAATCCAGGAAGAGTTTTCCACTTGTAGAATGCAAGTTTGACCAGAGGAAGCAGACCCACTTCTGCTACTTCTAGCAGTCATACTCCATTCTTTCAGACTGAAGGAGTTCACATGAAAATACATCCTACTGGAAGCAGAAGTAGAGTCAAAAGAGGATTCTCTGATTTGGAAACTTTCTTACTCTTCTTGTGATGCGATTTGTTAGTATCCGTCTATGATCCCTCTGCAGATCAAATCAATTTTTTTTCAGAATGTTTCTTGATGCCAAGAGCAGGGACAGAGTTACCATTTATGAGAGTTTTGCACAAATTCAAGCTTTTGATTCCATGTACTATAACGTCACCATTAAACAACACCACATACTTATCAAGCACATATGGTAAGGCAGGCATTTTGTGGGATGCTGTCCTATAGCCAAGCTTTATTTTAGTTACTATATGGCAGATCCTATATACGCATTTCCATCTTGCATATCCTGAACGTAGCCTTCTCTTTATTACATTTCTGATGCTTTCCAGTTAGTTCTTCTACCTCCAAGACACTTCTGTAATTTCAGTTCAATTTGATGGCTTGACACACAAACACATTAATCTCTGGGATAAGTTTTAAGTCTTGAGGACCCTTTGGAGTATAGAAATGGGAATTTCCTATCTTTTAGGTTACACCTTTCATGTAAGAGCTGTCCTGCTGGAGCATGTTATTGGTTCCATAGCTTTCATTAGCCAGAAGGTGTTTATTTACTGAGTACATTCTTAGACACTAATACTGTTATCATTGTCTGTTATTTTAGATTAAATGTAGATTTGTAGTTTTGGAAATCTTGGAATATTCTACTTTGTCCAGAAAAAGATACCATTGATAACATCAAGTGGATGATTTATAAATCTATCCAGTAGTTATTGTCATAGAATACTTTTATATTTTCTCCCTTAAGACTGAAATAATTGCATTTCTGTAAATTTTGATAATTTTCCATTAAGTATAAAACATAAATTAAAAGGGAACAGACTTAATTTTGTGGGTTGGATTTCATTAGTATGGATATAATTTTAATATTCTTATAGTCTTTTGAGAGAAACTTTTTTGTTCATCAAGTATAATTCAAAAAATTCTATTTTTCTCCTGTCATAGATTCAGGTATAAATGGTGATGATAATACCTAACACATTATATTGTTTTTATAGTAACCAAGTGTTTTACAACTATAATCTTATTGAATATGATCTCTGCTCCCCACAACTTATACTGAATAATTTGGGGAGAAGATAGAACAGATGTAATTATAAAGAAACTATCAATTGACATTCTGTGGGAATTTAAAAATCAGAGAGAAAAGTCAGTGTAGGTTGGACAAATCTCATGAAATGAGAATCTGCCTACTCTTATTTCTGGATTGGAAGATAAAATGTGTTAAACTTCTTTATACTAAGGACCATAGAACTGTTGTTTTAGCTAACTAATCTTTGATTTATAAAATGGTGTGGTTGTTCTTGGGCTGTTCAGTTGTAGAATGTGCCTGTACATAATTACCTTTGATTGATTGATTGATTCACTTCAAAAAACAGAGACATGCAATTATGGGAGGAGTTCCTCGTTACTAGGAGGAACACTGAGATTAATAAGATTGCCTCATATTCTTAGGAACAAACAAGTAAATAGTCTCATTTGCATTAGATTATTCTATTTGTCTTCACTTCCTCCATGATGCTGATTCTCCCTGAAGAATTACCTAAAGATCATGCAATATGTTATGTTTTCCATCAGTTTCTTAACTGCAAAGCCTCATTACCTCAAGTTATAGCTTCCATTCTCTATGGGAAATGTGGGCAGCACAAGGACAATTCAGAGTCAGATTTAGTTCAATTTTGCATTAGGAAAAAATGAGAATTCATTTGTGATCTCTTTTGGCTTGATCTTCATGCTGTTACTAAGCTGCTCTCTGAGTACATTTAAAATACAGCAATCACACAACTTGAGCTATAGCTCAAGAGCCCCTGGAGTCCTAAAAAAGGACTCAGATATGTCATTCAGAGAATATATTTGTTACACAATCTAATGTAATGCTTGTGTTTTCATTACCCCGGATCTTGAATATCACTGATCTTTTACATGTGTCTCTAATTTGCCTTTTCCATAATGTCATATAGCTGAATGTATATATATTTATCCCCTTCAGTTTTTCTTCTTTCATTTAGTGAAACACATTTAAGATTTCTTCTTATCTTTTTATGAGTTGAGAGCGCCTTTATTTTTAGTGTTGAATGTTACTCAGCTTTCCTGGTGTATCAATTGTATATCCATCCTCTTACTGAAGAATATCTTGTTGTTTCTAAATTTTAACTATTATGATTAAAATAACTATAAACATCTGCATGGAGATTTTTATGTAATTGTACATTCTCAACTCCTTTGAGTAAATGCCAAAGAACGTGATTCCTAGATTATATCAAGAGTAAAATCTCCAAAAGCAAAAACGATTTTTGCTCAAGCTACATGTTCATCTTGAGTTGTATATGAACTCTGCTCTGTGTTATTCTGAATTGGTGACTCAAGCTTATTAATACTTCTTGGCTTGACATGACTTACGTGAGCAACGTAGCAGAAAAAAATGAGGAAAGAATTCTGGAGTGATTGACAACAACAATTCAGTGCTCTATCTATCCTGGGGATGACCCGTTTCATTCATGCTCACTGTTGTGCTGTGACCTCACAAAAGAAAGTTAGGAAATTCCAGCTGCTCAAAGGAAATGAATGATTGGATGTTGGTGAGTAGCAGTAGTAACAGGATGTTGGTGAATAACTGCCCATATGCTCATCAAATATTTAACATGCTATCCTATCCACATGCCTTCCTGAGAGTTGAATCTAGACATGGTGTCAAGGATGAATATGTCTGGAGACCTAATGTACCACACGGCCAGTATGGGTAATAATTATAACATATTTTGCACTTGAAATTTGCTAAGGGAGTAGACCTTAAATCTCGTCACACACAAAAGAAGGTTGCTAGAGAAGTCATAGAAATGTTAATTGGCTTGATCATGACAATAACTTCACACACATACAATTGCACCTTCCAGGCAGTGGTGGGGAATGTTGGTAGCCTATAATCCAGGTCTGGAGACAGAGGCTCTTATTAATCTAACAATCTTCAGGCCCCTATGACTCAAACAGTTGTGGCCTATTTCTCACTTAGGCAATATACCCATTACGGGTTGGCTGGGAGGATCTGCTCTCTGCTGTCCTCACTTAGGGACATAGGTTTTGGCAGAAAGAGTCAAGAGAATACTCATCTACCTACTGACAAAACATTCTGTCCATTTACAATGTACCGGCCATAATTAAGTACATGTTACCATCAAACCACAAGAGGAACATGAAGTTTAGTCTTGGGTTCAAAGAGAGTGTCTTAGCTCTGGCTGCTATAACAAATACTATGGTCTAGGTTGTTGGGTTAGTTTATTTGCAACTGCAACAAAATGTCTAGCATCTGAAACTTATAGGAGGAGCATTATATTTTGGATCACAGTTTGAGAAGTTTCAGTCCATGGTTGGCAGCTCAAAAACGCTAGTAGCATGGTGGAAGGGTCTTTTGTGGAGGAAAGTTGCTCATATCATGGTGGCCAGGAAGCAGAGAGTGAAGGGATGAACCAGGAAGGGAGATAAGCTCTTCCAGGTTATGTACTCAGTGACCCAGCTCTTCCAACCAGGCCCCAACTCTCAGTAGTACACATAATCACTGAATTTATCTGTAGGTTAATCCACAGATAAATTGCATGATCTATCATCTTTCAAAAGCCTGGCTTCTGAGAGAATGAGGTTTTGGGAGGATTTCTTGTTATAAAACATAACAGTTACCCAGACACCTAAAACAGTTATTTTGTATAATTCCAGAGGTAGGAGGTCCAAGATCTGGTGAAATCCTGTCTCCCATATATATATATATATATATATATATATATATATATATATATGCTTGTGTTTTCATTACATATATATATATATATATATATATATATATATGCCTACCTCCTAATAGTGTCACATTGATTTATTATGCAATGTGTGAAAAATTCCCTGAGGAAGTAATACTTGACTTAAGGGCTATAGGAAAACTAATTGTAAATACATGAAGGAGAGTGATAAGAGTTTTTAGAGAAAAGATTTTATATAAAAAGTTTCTGAGACAGAAGGAAGCATTGTGGCACTGGGGTGAAGAGGGTTAAGGACAGCATCATTAGAATGAGGTTGAAGGGACAGCTTGAGAAAATATCTTGCAAGGACTTTTAGGAATGTAAAGGGATTTTGTTTACATCTTAATATAAAATGGAATCAGGGATATGTTTTGGCAGGAGGATCAAAGTATCAATGAGAGAGGTGGAAAATATTGTGCTATACAGTTGAAGACTTTGAATAACAAGATAGTAAGTGAGAAAATTACAGGCAATTCTTTACCCTTACAACAATGCCTTTGGCAAATGAACATTTCTTTTTTTCTGTTTTCCTTTTCCCTTAGGAATTTCTGCCCCCTCCATATTCTTAGCTTCTGCCCTTCAATCCAAAATAAAGTAAATTTTCATACAAGAACATTTGATTTTTCATTTCAAACTATTAATAACCTGCTTAAAATTGATTTATCATCTTACAGCATTCAAATTAATTCCAGGCATAAACAAAGAGAAGGTCATCTTCCTCATGATTTTTGCAGAGACTTGCCTTGCTTGGCTTAAAGATCTAGTTTAAATTTCATCTCTTTGCAGCTCATATCTTTATGTATTTCTTTGGGCTAATTACACTGTCCAATCAGATAGCTTACTTTCACCTGCTTGAGATTATTTCTTTGGGAGCCATGGAGGCAAAGATGTGCAGCTATTTCCTCACTATTACATTACCAGTTGGTCAAAGAATTGCAGTTGTGAGCCAGGTTTACTGAGTTGTCATCTGAGGATGATAAGGCTCAGCTTCATTGTTCCTCAAAGTGAGAAAGACCTGCCGGTAAAGCCTTGCCTTACCCTGTGCTGAAAATCATAACTCTGGCAGTGTCTGGCTTGCTGAGAAGTGATTCCATGGTTTGGTTTTTTTCAATCTCTGAACTTCCAGATGGTGCATCTGACTGCCTCTTCTCAGTCTGGTTTCTCAAGCAGTGATGATGTATCGATACCATCATCTTTATTCTTTTCTAAGTCTTTTGGTTGAACAAATCTCTATGCTCAGTTTTATTTACTTTATGGTGTCTACTAGCTCTGTATAGGACTATTCTCCAGTCATCTAGGGCCTTGTTGTATCAGTTAGTGTTTACTAGAGAAACAGATATAGTACAAGATGTGCAAGTATATAAGATTTTACAAGATTGGCTTACAATGGCCACGTACAGAGTCGGACATGGAAGAGTGAAGGGGGTCTGTTTGCCCATCAGAGAACCAAGTATTCAGTTAAAGATCTGGAACTCATGAGCTCACTACAGTGAACTCAACTGGCAGTGTCCCATTCCAGTGTATAATCTCATCATAGTTTACAGAGTATTAAAGCAAAATTGTGTCTGAAATAGGCTAAGACTGTGCATTTGCTTTCTACTGCAACCTCTATGAATTCAGGAAGCAATAAAGAGAGTGAGTAGCAGTGTAGTGAGTGAGCTACTGACAGATGGATCATAGAGGAAAGCATTTTGCATTTGAAAGAGGAAACTATAAAATTAATTTGCCTGTCCTCCATGAATGAGACATTAACAGTCACTTTTGGGCCAATTATATTGGCCATCACATTTTAATAGTGGCAGTTACAGCCAATTTAATTAGTAAGTTTTGTGAGTAATTTAACATTTTACTGAATTAAAAGCCTTTCTGAGTGGCAAAGAAATATCCCTTCTAAATAATATTCACTGCTCTGCAAAAGCAAATCTGTTAATAAACAGACCAACAATAGAAAAATTGTTGTTCCATATTTTTAGGTGACAATTTAATTAATACTTAAAATGAGAAAAGAGAAACATTACTTGCTATCAAGACTAGTAATGAATAACTTGTGCTTCAGTACTGGCTTTATCTTTCCCTTCTCACTGGTTCTTCAGTTCCAATTTCTCGTGCAATTTGACTTTTTCTCTTCTCATTTTCTTTCTCTCCACTGTCCTCATCCCTCATTTCCATGGCTGCCATTTCATGCAAAACTCTCATAATCTATTTTCACTTATCTTTGAAATTCTATTTCTTTATCATACAAAAACACCCTCAAAATTAGTTTAAACTTTAGAAAGAACTGTTTTGTTGTTAGTATTCTTCTATGTAAAAAAATCTTTCATTTCTTCTTTTTGATCAATTCCACTTTTCTCAGACTTATATTCAATATTCTGCACAAGGCTATATTTTGGCCAGAGTTGTTGAACTTTGGTCTGAATTGAACCCTTTGATCAAATGTTTATTCAGTATCACATGAATAACACACACACACACACACACACACACACACACACACACATGCATATTGCAATTTTGTTTGCATGACTCAATCTACCTCTAAAACTATGTTTTACTAATTTTATTAGTAAATTTTAGTCATACACATTTATTACATTCATCAGAGGGAGTTTGTACCTGTACATTATATATTTATTTTTCTTTCCCCCAACCCTCTCTCCTCTCTTCAACTTCTCTTCCCTACTTATTTGCAAAAGTTTTGTTTATATTTTTTCCTTATATTGTTTTCTTTTTCCTTCCTTCCCCTTCCCTGATCCCTCATTCTCCTCCCCTTTTGAATATTTTCTTCCTATTTCCCAGTATCTATTATATATTTTAGTCCTTATTTACCCTTTTAGTGTCTCACACCAGAAAACAACATGATATTTAAACATATGTGTCTGATTTATTTTTTTAATTTTTTTTTCCTTTCCCTTTTTTTATTTCCCCTTCCTTCCACATAGGTCCCATTTCTTTTGGACAATTTCTAACTATTTCACAATATCTTTTATATACATTTGTCCTTATTTACACATTCAGTGTCTCACAACAGAGAAATGGTATAATATTTACACATATATGTCTGGTTTATTTTACTTAAGAATATGGTTTCAAGGTACATTCAGTTACCTATAAATGTCTCATTTATCCTTCTTTATAGTAGAATAGTACTCCTTTGTATTAAAAAAAATCCACATCTTTTTTATCCAGTCCTCAGTTGATGGGCATTTGGGTTGCTTTCAAGATGTACTTATTACAAACTGTACTGCTGTAAACATCATTGTGCATATATTGGTATGGTATGATGTTTTTAATTTTTCTGAAAAACTACCAAGAAGGAGAATAGCTGGGTCTAATGGGACCTGTAATCTTAGTGTTTTAAGGAATCTCCACATTGACTTTCTTTTTTTATATTTAAATTTTTAAATAAATTTTTTAAGAGAGAAAGAAAAGAATTTTAAAAAGACAAATAGAACAAGAAGAAAAGTAGAATACAGAGTTCAAAAAAAAGATTGAAAATCGCTAGTTGATATATTACATATTGTTAACAATAGTTGTTAAAGCTAAAAAGTCAAAGCATAAAAAGTGGCTAGACACTCAAATATTAATGGTACAAACACTTCTGTTCAATGATCTAACAAAAGCTCAGTAATATGGTCATCTATTTACACACTATACATACTGTTATATCCTTTAGAGCACTTTCCTTCCCTTTCACTTTTACAATATCTATTATATCTATTATAATTTTATATCTGTTATACTTTTTGGATACCATTGTTCTGCCCATTCTTATTATTTTTTCCCTTAGAGAGACAATGTGATATTTACTAATGTGAGTCCTGTTTATTTCACTAATGAGGATATTCTCAAGTTGCCTCCATTTACCAATAAAAGCCTCAAGATCATCCTTTTTTATAGCTGAGTAGTATTCCATTGTATAAAAATACCACATTTTTTTCATCCACTCTGCAGTTGATGGACATTTTGGTTGTTTCCAAGATTTAGCTATCACAAATTGTGCTGCTATGAACACAGGTGTACATATATCACTGTGATATGAACTTTTTGATTTTTCTGAGAAGATACCCAGGAGGGGAATAGCTGGATTGAATGGAACTTCCAATCCTAGTTTTTTGAGGAATTTCCATACTGACCTCCACAGTGACTGCACCAATCTACACTCCCACCAACAGTGAAGAAGTGTTTCTTTTTCCGCACAGCCTCGCCAACATTTGTTAACAGTTGTTCTCTTGATGGCAGCCATTCTTTCTGGAGTGAGATGAAATCTCAATGCTGTTTTTAATTTGCATTTCCTGAATGACAGTGATGGTGAACATTTCTTCATGTATTTATTTGCCATTTGTATATCTTCATTTGAGAACTGTGTTTACATCTCAGATGCCCGTTTTTGTACAGGGTCTTTGAATTTGGGGGGCTTGATGTTTTTCAGTTCTTTATATGTTCTGGATATAAGTCCTTTGTCTGGGGGATTGCTGGCTAAAATTCTTTCCCATTCTGTGAGCTTTCTTTTCACTTTGTTGGTGATTTCCTTTGAAGTACAAAAACTTTTTAGTAATATGAGATCCCAGTTGTTGATTCTTTAAGGTATTTCCTGTGCGGTTTGTGTTTTATTCCCTACCCCTATGTCTCCAAGATTTTTACCAACTTTGTCTTCGAGTAGATTTAGTGTTTCTGTTTTTATATTTAGATCCTTGATCCATTTTGATTTTACTTTAGTGTATGGAGATAGGCATGGGTCTATTTTTAGTCTATGCATGTGGAAAGCCAATTTTTCCAGCATCATTTTTTAAAGAGGCTACTTTTTTTCCCAGTGAACATGTTTAGCACCTTTGTTGACTATCAGGTGGCTGAGGGTCTTTGTAGTTGTGTTTGCATCTTCCAATCTGTTCCATTAATCCTAAGGTCTAGTTCTTTCCAGTACCATGCTGATATTATCACTGTGACTTTGTAGTATAGTTTCAAGTCAGGAATTGAGATGCCTACTTTCTTGCCTTTATTGCCCAGAATCGTCTTTGCTACTCTAGGTTTCTTCTGTTTCCAAATGAATTTTAGGAATGTTTTCTCTAGATCTGTAATGTATGTCAATCATATTTTGACTGGGATTGCATTTAATTTGTATAACAGTTTTAGGAGTATGGCCATTTTCATAATGTTGGTTCTTCCTAACCAAGAGCAAGGAATATCCTTCCATTTTCTAATATCCTCTGCAATCTCCTTTTTAAGAGTAGTGTAAATTTCAGCATATAGGTCTTTTACATTCTGAGGCTGATTCTTAGGTATTTCATTTTTTTAGATGCTATTGTAAAGGGTGATATTTCCGTAATTTCTCTCTTGGTGAGTTTTTTGTTTGTGTATGGGAATGCTATTAATTTATAACTGTTGACTTTGTATCCAGCTACACAGTTGAATAATTTCTTTAATACCTTTAGTAGTCTTTTAATGGAGTTTTTGGGGTCTTCTATGTAGAGTATTATGTCATCTGCAAATAAAGATAATTTAACTTCTTCTTTTCCTATTTTTATTCCTTTTATATTTCCCTCCTTTCAGATTGCTCTGGCTATTTCCAGCATGGTATTGAATAGGAGTGGTGATAGTGGACATCCTTGTCTTGTTCCTGATTTTAGAGGGAAGGATTTCAGTTTTATCCATTTAGTCTAATGTTGGCTATTGGCTTGCCATAGATGCCCTTTATGAGGTTGAGGTGCATACCTTCTATTCCAAGTTTCTGGAGGGTTTTTATCAGGAAAAGGTGTTGGGCTTTATTAAAAGCTTTTTCTGCATCTATTGAGATGATCATGTGATTTTCATTTTTGGCTCTGTTGATGTGGTGTATTACATTTATTGATTTGCATATGTTAAACCATCCCTGCATTCCTGGAATAAATCCCACTTGGTCATGGCATATAATTTTCTTAATGATTTGCTGCATTCTATTTGCCAATATTTTATTGAGAATCTTTGCATCATTGTTCATTAGTGAGATTGGTCTATAGTTCTCCTTTTTGGTTGGGTCTTTCTCCGATTTTGGTATCAGAGTGATACTTGCCCCCAAGAATGAGTTAGGGAGGACTGCTTCCCTTTCAATTTCATTGAATAGTTTAAGGAATATTGGTGTTAAATATTCTCTAAATTTTTTATAGAATTCAGCTGTGAATCCATCAAGACCTGGGCTTTTCTTTGTTGGTAAGTTTTAATTACATTTTTGATTTCAGTAGCTGATATTGGGTTATTCAAAATTGCTATATCTTCTTGGTTGAGCTTTGGTAGCTCATACATTCCTAGAAATCTGTCCATTTCCTCTGTGTTTTCCATCCTATGTGAGTAGAGATTTTCAAAGTAGGTGTTCATGGTCTTTTAAATTTCCATGGGATCTGTAGTAATTTCCTTCTTTTCAGTCCTTATTGTGTGGATTTGAATTTTTTCTTTCTTTTTCTTGATAAGGTTGGCTAGGGGCTTATCAATTTTATTTATTCTCTCAAAAAAACAGCTTTTTGATTCATTAATTCTTTGTATTATTTTTTAGTTTCAATTGCATTAATTTCTGCTCTAATCTTTACAATTTCCTCTCTTCTATGAGCTTTGTGTTTGATTTTCTCTTCTTTTTTTAGAAGCCTGAGATGTAGCTTTAGGTTGTTTTTATAAATTCTACCCTTTCATGATCACTATCTGTAATCCTGTCCTCAAGGTCTGAAATTCTATCCTCAGCTTCATTTAAACGGTTTTGCCAGCTTTCAATAGAATTTTTTTTTCTTGGATATCTCTTTGGATTTGTTTCATGGATTCTGCTTATTTTCTGCATTGTTCATTCAGGGTTTCAATTTCCCATGCTCCTGTATTTTTTAAATCTATTTCTTCTCTAGCTATGCTGAGCAACACATTTACTAAGGTTGTTATTTCTGTGTTTACATAAGACATTACTTCTAATTTGAGTTCCTCTATAGCCTCATGGATTTGTTTCTTTACTTCATTTGCTACGTTTTCAGAGATTTCTGGTGTATGACTTCTAAAGTCCTCTATTTCACTGTTGCCAGTACTTGCTCCTGATGGACTAGTTGTTTGAGATTGCATTTTGCCTTTTCATTTAGTCATTTGCACCTTTTTGGTAAATGTCCTTTCTATTCCAACAGTTACAACTGTCTGTAGTGTGAGCATTAGGATTTTACTGTGTGGCTGATGTTTGTCAAATTGCTGGGTACAACAATGGAGAGGATATCCAGTCACCTGACTTCTTCCTACAGGGCCTGTTGGGTGAGTCCTATATTTTTTCTGGGCTAACTAGCCTAGAAGTATTGATGTGGGGCAACTCTTAGTTCCTGCTGTTGTTATTTCTTCAGATTGTTGCAGGTCACCAGATCACCCTGGCTATAGTGTTTGTGTCAGCTGAGGCCCTACTGTGTCACTGGGCGTCTCATAAGCTCTTAATTTCTCTAAGTTTGGGGGGGCATTATTGGTACACTCCTCAACCTGTCTGATGTTCTCTGTGTGGGGGAGGGAATTACCCACTCTCTTGCCAGGTTTGCCAAGGTCTTACAGTGGGAGGGAGTTTCACTTCTGCTCCTACACTTGATCTTAGCCAAAAGGCCGAGAAGCGATCACTTCCGCTCCTATTTACTCACTGCAGACCTCTATTTTAGGTGCAAACTTACCACACTGACTGGAGCCTGCTGAGGTCTTCTGTTTGGGTGTGGGGTTCCTGAGTCTCTCATCCAGCCAGCACCGTAATCCACTGTAGTCCAAGTTTCTGATGTTCCCAGTGGAAGGGCTGGCCCAGTGGCAGCAGTCCTGGGCAGTTTAAGTGTGGGGCCTCCACGTTGACTTTCAAAATGGTTACAACAGTCTATACTCCTACCAAGAGTGAAGAAGAGTTCCTTTCCCCCCACACCCCTCCAGCATTTGTTATTGGTTGATTTCTTGGTAATAGCCATGCTTTCTTGGGTGAAATGAAATCTTAGTGTTGTTTTAATTTTCATCTCTCAAATGACCAATAATATTGAACATTTGTTCGAATATTTATTTGCTAGTCACATATCTTCCTCTGAGAAGTGTGCATTCATCTAAGATGCCCATTTTTGGATTGTACCTTTAAATTTGGGTGCATCTGACTTTTTAAAAATTCTTTATATGTTTTAGATATTCATCACTTCACTTTAAAGTCAGGATCAGGAGGAGGATGTCTACTATCACCACTTGTATTCAATATAGTTCTGGAAATGTTAGCCAGAGCAATTACCAAGGGAGAACTAAAAGGAATAAAGATAGGAAAGGAAGAAGTTAAACTATCATTATTTGCAGATGACATGATACTTTACATAGAAGATCTCAAAAACTCCACCAAAAGACTACTAGATTTGATAAGCAAATTCATCAGCATAGCTGCATACAAAGTAAACACTCAAAAATCAATAGTATTCCTGTACTGACAGAGAAAATAGGGAAACTACACCCTTCACAATACAACCCCCCACAAGGAAATATTTAGGAATAAATGTAACAAAGGCAGTAAAAGATCTATGTATTCAAAATTATAGTATTTTAAAAAGGAGATCAAAGAAGATATCAGAAAATGGAAAGATAACCTTTGCTCTTGGATAGGAAGAACCAACATAGAGAAAATGGTCATACTCTTAAATTTGTTACATAGATTTAATGCAATCCCAATCAAAATACCATTTGCACACCTTACAGAATGAGACAAAAAATTCCTAAAATTAGATTGGAACCAGAAGAGACCTAGAATAGCAAAAACAATCCTAGGTGATAAAGATGAGGCAGGAGGCATCAAAATCCCTGACTTGAAATTATTCTTCAAAGCTGCTGTGATAAAAACAACATGACACTGGCAGAAAAACAGACCTGAGGATTAATGGAAGATGCAGACACAACTAAAAACACACTTAGCAATCTTATCTTTGATGAAGGGGTACAACACATTCACTGGAAATTAGTCTTCTGAATAAATGGTTCTGGAAAAACTGGTTTTCCATATGCCAAAGAGTAAAACTAAGCATATGTCTCTCACCATGCACTAAACTAAAATGAAAATGGATAAAATATCTAAATATTGAAATAGAAATATAAAATTTTCTGGAGGATTGAATAGGTAGAACTCTTGAAGACATAAGTGTATAGGCAAAGATTTCATGAACAAAACCCTGACTGCATGAGAACTTCCATAAAGAATCAACACCTGGAATCCCATCCTATTAAAAGGTGTTTGCATTCCTGTTATTTGCATTGTTTTTCTCTGCTCTGTTTTGTTTTGCTGTGCTTTATTATGTTTTATACTCTTTAAAATAAAAATTTAGAAAAGTAAAAGGTGTTTGAATAACAAATAAAATTACAAACAGAATGTATAGACAACTCACAAAGTGGAAAACAAATTTTAGCCAGTTGTCACTCAGACAAATATATATTTTATACTGATTTCTCATTTATGTATAATTAGGGGAGAGTTCTACTCAATTTCAGGAGAAAGAATTTTAGAATTATTTAGAAGTTCATTATCTGTTACAGATGAAATTATGCTCTCTCTGAATTGAACCCTTCATGTTCAGGACCCCAGAAGATGGCCATGTTTGGAGGTAAGTTCTATTGAACAGGAAGAAAAAAACAAAACAAAACACAAATTTGTTAATGTAAATTAGCACAGGAATCATGCAAAACATGAAAATCTAAGGCAGAGATGGTTGAAGCCTACCACCAGGAGAGCACAGTAGAAATAGTTTTAAAAGAAACAAGTTTAAGTGATGCCTTTGGAAAGCACACTAAACCATATGACTGGTATCCTTAGATGAAGAGATGACTGGGGTTTAAGCAGAGGCAGAGAGAAGATAGGGTGGAGGGAGGTGGAGACTTCAGGAAGGACAACACTTTAGCCTCTAAAACTATGTAGTAAATAAATATCTGTTTAAGTACCCTCACTGTGGTGGCAGCTGTAGCAAAGTGAACCATGATTTCCTTAGAAAAGATAGTGAGCTGGCTTTGGCGACATGCCCAGATGGACTCATGTCTTTGCTCCTATTTTCATCTTTAGGGTCTATTAGTAAAACAAAGCAATTCTCCTAAGTAAACTGTCTGCTTGTGATATTTATCTCTCTCTGAGCCATTTTCTATACTTATTATATGACTAAACTTCATATTTTCAAGACCAAAAGCCAAAAACCCAAAATTTTGCTTTGCTATTCCCAAACTTGGAAGGTCCACTTAAAAGTAATCTTTGGCCAGTCTCTTTTTCCTACATATAAAAGGTAGAAGTTGTTATTTATATAGATTATGTGTTCTTTTTCACACTTCCATAATTCCACTGCATTTATCACATCACACTTCAGAATCTAGATGGGGTCCACAAGCTATGAACAATTTCCATTCTTACTTTGCCTTGTTCATTGTAACAAACTCAGAACTTGAGTGCATCACTAAGGTGATTTAATTTAATACTGCATTCATGATAAATGGTAATTTACTGCATATTTTAGTAGAGAGCTAGAATGTAAGTAGAGTTAACATAGAAAAGTTATTTCTACATCTCTTCTTCTGTCTTCTTTCAGCTGTCTTATTGCTTCTTAAAGATCTTTTCTGAGAACACAACAGCAAAACTCTCATTCCTAAATTAAATATTCCACCCCAAACACAAAAAAGTGGAAAAAAGAGAACTTTGAAGTGCCAATTACTTAACCAATGATGTTGGATAACATACAAATATAAAGATGGTGTGATGGTTGGTCATAATTGTATTAACTTGAGCTGTCAAGCAGCTTAGTGCAGCATATTTCTGGGTATGTCTGGGTGGGTCATGGAGGCATGATTTTGGGAATTATACTTCGTCCTTCCTCTCTATCGCTGTTCCCCTGTTATGTTTCCTGGCCATCATGAACTAAGCAGTTTTCATCCAACATACCCTTCACCTTGATATTTCTGCTTCGGAGCCAGCTTACCATGGATTGAATCCATGACCCAAATTAAATTTTTCTTCTTTAAGTTTTGTGTTTGGTATTGTATTCCAGCAATGAAAAGTTGACTGATAAAGATGCATTAGCTTCAAGTAATATGAGGAATTCATAAATATCAAAAGAGTTGTTCTGGGGACATTAAAAACATTCTTTTGTTCTTCATTTAAATATTTTTAATGTTTATTAGTATGTGATTTGCTTGTTTGATATAGGGTCTTGCTATATAGTTTAAGATGGCCTTCCTCCTGCATCAACCTCCTGAATGCTGGAAATGCAGCCTTGTGCCACCATGCATGGCATTTGTACACATTTGCCATGCATAATTATTGCATTCATTATGGTGAATACATGTACATTACACACCTGTGTTGGATTAACTAATGGTTAGTTAGTAATGTTGGATTAACTAATGGCTAGTAATTTGTGACACCCAGGTGAACTGAATTAGCTTGGTGCTGGATATGGAAGGCCCACCTGAGGACTGCTGCCAACAGCATAAAAAAGAGAACTGGAGGAGAAGATGATGTGCTGTTGATTCTCCTGGAGGAGCAGGTCATACTTGTTTTCCCGATATGAATTCAGTTGTTCTCATCATCACTGTCACTAAGGATGGCTGCAGTTATTTTGGGGAACTTTGATCCCCTTCCCTTGAGTGTTGCTTCCTGGCTCCAGTGCAGATCTCTCAGCCTGCTGGAACAGATTTTTCATTCCCCTGGTGCAGATCTTCTAGCTTCCACCACTAACCTTTTGGCCTTCCCAGTGCAGATTCTTGATATAGACTTGCATGAGACATTGTTATGAGCTCTACACCTCCAGGTGGACCCATGGAGGACATTGCCATGGGCTCTAAGTCTTCAGTTGGCTTTATACAGGACACTGTTGTGGGTTCCAGACCCTCAGCTGTATTCTTTGGGTCTCCAGTGTGTGAACAGATCTCCCACACTCTTTTGCTCTTTGGGTGAATATTATAAAATAATCCTGTAAATTAAATGTCCTGTATTAAACTGTCCTGTATTAATTGCAAACTCTGACCACAACAACATTTTAATTCTTTTTATATCCCCTTTGCTCTCCTCCTTCTCCATACTAGTTTTAGGTAGTAGAATGTCTTCCAAGTTAAAACTGATATAAAGTTGTTTTGTAATCATAAAATATGTACATCCAAAGTTAAAGGCTATGTTTTATTTTATTTTGTCTTTTTGAGACAGGGTCTCACCATGCAGTTCAGGCTGACCTTGAGCTCACTTTGTAGCCCAGGCTGGTTTCAAACTCAAAATGATCTTTCTGCCTCAGCCTCCTGAGTATTGGGATTACAGACATGAGCCACCACGCCTGGCTAATGTTTGATTTTTAAAAGGATTACTTTGATGAAAACATACATTTATTCTTTTCTTTTTAGCATTGGAAGTTAACATCAGCATGAAATTGCAGGAGTAAATGAACCTGATACCAGATTTACCAGTACAAGTGTTTTCTTAATTGTTCTCTGTTTTTTTTTTTCAGAATTTAAAAAATTACCATATTAGTAGTTAATGCTCCATTAATATTAATGCTCCAATTTAATATTTTTCTTCATATAAAACACTGAAATAATTTGCTTTGACTGTAGATGGATCAGGTGTTTTTCTTGATCTTTGACCTAAAATATGAGAATGTACTCATCTAATCTGAATAACCAGGAGAATGCAACATATTATATATATGTAGGGAAAATGAAAAGAAAGCCCATAATTAAAACCATTACAATGCAAATGATCATAATTCCACTCTTGTCTACATTAAGCCTAATTAGCTAGCAGAGTAACTTCAAGAGACACTTACCACATGGGGAGGGGAACTTCTTAGTAAAGCATTTATGAATAAATGTTTTGGCCAGGGTTTGAAAAGGCAAACCCTGGATGCCAGGCTGCAAAAAACATCTGTGAGAGCATGTTGAAAGATGATTCATGAATTTTGTATAAGGTGGCCTATTATTTCAGAGGGGGGGAGGGAGGAAGGGAAAGGAGAGAGAGAAAGAGAAAGAGAGTGAGAAAGACTGAGAGAGAGAAAGAGAGAGAGAGAAAGAGAGAGAGAGGCCACTAATGAAGTGAGAACCAACACATGCACTTTTTAAATCCTTCTCCCACTTTGGTAATCTATGGCTAAAAAGTTATATTCTTTAGAAAATGAAGGCGTAGTGTAAAACAATGACCTTTTACAGTTTTGAAGCTATTTCTAACTTGATTTCAACTTGTAGAAGTAGTCTTTATTAAGCCCATTTATTAATCCTGGAAAATTGTCTCCAGTTTCAGGATTCCCATACCTCTCAAGTAAAGTTTGAGGGAGTTTATAATTAGATTTAGCTAACTTCTTTGAGGCTTTTCTTAAAAGCAATTCTCTTTCTTCTCTTTCTCTTTTCATATAATTTTCTTTGAATTCATATGTACAATTAATATTGGGCCCTCAATTTAGGAATAATATAATGCATACATTTTATTGGTGACTCAGATTTTAAATCATATTTTGGGAACATATAGCAGTTCTCAGTTGGACGTGCCAGCTGACTGACAGCTCATCATATAATGGTATAACAGCATCAGGTCACTCTGGTCCAGGGAGAAGTTGTTAGTATATGAGCAAGAAGGAGCTAATGCATAGAGACACTGCCATGTAAAGATGACTGAGATGCCTGTCAGAAGCACATATTTATAGGTCTTTGGACATTCATGGTGACAATGATATTTCTGTCATGTTCCCAAAATAGGACATATTGGCTAATCACCTGAATAACTTTCATATCATTATGTTTTTGTTTCTGGATTTGCATTTAGCCACTCTATTCTAGTGTATTTTTTTTCTTGTAAGATTCCAAGCATGGCAGACAGTCATCTAGTTATATCTTAATGAATGTAAGAGGGGATGGGATGTGCTCACAAGTGCAAATAACCTAAGCTTTTTGCATCTTAGGTTTGTTGTCTGGTAAGTGAGTATTATAGAAGACAACATGACTGAATAAAGGAGGAGCTTTGTTCAGAGCTATTCAGAGAAATTCAACTAAAGCAGAGGTAATTGGAGAAAGGGGATGGATATACACACTGAAACTAATAAGAGACTAATAGATCAAGGAAAACACAGATAAAGGACTTAACAAAACAGCCATCCAGCCACCCAGCTGCTGCTGGGTCACCAGTCAGATCAAGATGACTGCCCACCATTCTTGAAACCGTTGGAGAAGGAGAAGGAGAAGGAGAAGGAGAAGGAGAAGGAGGAGTAGAAGAAGGAGGAGGAGGAGGAGGAGGAGGAGGAGGAGGAGGAGGAGAAGAAGAAGAAGAAGAAGAAGAAGAAGAAGAAGAAGAAGAAGAAGAAGAAGAAGAAAGAGCATACACTAAAATAGTATGGCTAAATCAAGTCACACAGGATAAACTTAGGATCTAAAGTCTCCTGCTATTGGGAGCCTGGCCAAGAGTCCCAATTATCTGTCTTGAGGATGGCAAGAAAATAAAAAACAGACACAAGTATAGTATTAAATCAATGACTAGGAAGTCAATGTCACCAGATGTGTCCACCTCCACTCCCAAAGCAGCCACTATTTATTTTTAGTATACAGTTATAGGTGGGGCTAGCAAAGTATTACAATTCAGCAGAAGACTCAGACTCATGAGGGCATAGGTGATCATATGCTAACAAGGATCTTGTCCTTGAGTATAATCCAGGATGACTCAAGAGGGTGTAGATGATCATATGGTAAGATGAGCCAATGGGAAATGTCAAATAAGAGGTATTGATAATCCCACGCTTCCATTTTATCATCTTTTACAAAATTGTGCAAAATTAGCCCTTGTGAATTAGTGGTCCCCTGCCCCTTCTGTCTTCCTCCAAACAGAAGATGCTACAGAATTTACAGCAGTAAATTCTGCTGACATGAACTGTCCTCTTCTTGGTAATTGAGTAATTTTCTTTTCTTTTTTTAAATTCTTTTTAAAATTTTTCCTTTTATTGACTTTCTTTCTGTGCACCAAAGTGCTAACTGCAACCACCATGAACAAGATTAAAGATTACAGGGGTGTGGAATAAATAGGACAGCTAAACCCTCCCATGACCTATGGTTAGAGAGGTATGGAGAATTAAATAGCTTTACACTTCAAGACTGTGCAACACTGGGTTGTCCCCACTTCTCTGAAGATGAGGGCAGAAAGGCACCCCACAGCACACTCCCATCTTACTCCAGGAACATACAGATTACAGCAGAGTTGGCTAATAGTGGCAAAAGAACTTGTACAACAACAAAAGGGAAGTTAGCACTCCACATTTGGAGAGGACTAAGAATTGGGACTGAGCAGTCTTGAACTGCAACAGCAGGAGCAGAGGACCAGACCATATCACAGCATCTCACCTCACCCTGCAACAAATGACCTGAGAGGATATAGACTTGCCAGTGGAGAAGAAACATGGTAGTCTGAGCAAGAATCAGGATAAGCCAACAGTGCATGGGACTGGGAACAGCCCTCTCTGTCTGAAAACAGCACAGCAACTGGGAGAAAGATACCACCAAAAGAAACAGGGTAAGGAGTAGGAGGCCACTAATGGATATATGCAAAGCACCGGTCAAAGGCTCAGGCTTTGAGCCTCCACAACTGGAGGCCAAGATCAGCCTTAAATCCAACACAAACTCTACTACAGGCTTGGCAGTATTATCCAGTAGTTTTGAACTCTTGGTGGGCACCAAAAAAATTTTGATATTCTATTTTCTTCTTCTTCTTCTTCTTCTTCTTCTTCTTCTTCTTCTTCTTCTTCTTCTTCTTCTTCTTCTTCTTGGTCTTTTACAAAATTTTTGTTCTAATCTGTCTTTTCCCCCTTCTTCAATTGTCCTCTTTAGACTTATCATATTTTCATATGAATAGTCACCCTAACTTTTCTGATCAATATCCATAATCCTTTGCATTCTCTTTCATTCTTTCTCTTCTGTCATCTTTCCTCATTCTCTAAAACTTGCATAATCATTCTTCATCTGCCAATCTGGCTTCTATTTTATTTCTTTTCAGTTGTCTGTTCTATCCACTATACTTCTTAAATTTTCCCACAACAGGATAAAACCACTCTACCAAGAGGAAACATTTTGCATACAGGATCCTGGTTTATGATTGGTTCTGTTCTATAACTGTAGATTTTGCCCTTATGGTTAAAAGTAACAAATTAATGGCACAGTGTTTTAGTTTATAAACTGTGCTTGATGTTATTTTTACTGCTAATTATGCTACTTCAGCTAGGATGTCATAATTATTTTAAAAAGTTATTCTCACTTCTGTAGCAATACTGAAAAGTTCTAGGGTAATAACCTCAGCATAACCCAGCACCAAAGGACAGAGGACTAAGACAAACAGATACCAATATTTTGCTCTTAATTAACTGGAAAGGTATGTTCTTGGGGCAAACACTTCCTACAGAAGTTCCTACAAGAACTTCCTACAGAAATGCCTCTAAGGAAAAGAAAGAAAGAAAGAAAGAAAGAAAGAAAGAAAGAAAGAAAGAAAAAAATTATGCCTGTAGAACTATCCTTACCTAGAGAGGCCTTAACTAGTGATAAAGCTACCTACTACAAAATCTTACAAGGATCAACATAGAAAAAAGAATACAACTTTTGAAATAGAAAATGAAAAGATGCAGAAACAAAATGCAACCTTAGACCCTCAGCCCATAAAGAACAAGTCAAGGAGATAATGAGATAGTGGAAAATGGAAGACACACATTTGAAATTTTTGAAATGATAACAACAAAATTAAAGAAACAAATCCATGAGGATACAGAGGAAATCAGATCAGAAATAACCTCTCAGGAAAAAAATGTCAGCATTCATAAAGGAATTGCTAAAATAAAATAGATGATGATAGGATCACAGTTAGTGATCATGAAAGATCTCTTAAAAATAATAAAGGATCAAGAAATTAAAGTTCAACAGGTGAAAGATGATGTAAGAAAAAATATAAGGTTGATTGGTGTAAATTAAAAAACAAGAGTCAACACAAAAAAATTTTAAAAAAGCTATTTGTAGAAGTAGAAGCAGAAAACTATCAATGCACTGAAAAAAAATTGGACATACAGATAAATGAGCCATAAACAATTCCAATTAGCCATAACCACAATAAATTTATATCCAAATATATAATAATTAAGATTGCAGAAATTCAGCACAAAAAAGATTATTAAAAGCTGTTAGAGGAAAGAAAAGATCAGCTATATAGGAAAACCCATCAGAATCATGGCAGACTTCACAAATCCTCACAAATCCTCAAGTCAAGAATATCTTGCAGTGAACTATTTCAATCCCAGAAAGAAAACAATCTGAGTTGGAAAACTCAAATTTGCATATGCTGCAAAACTAAGTTTCAAAATTAATCAAGAAAAATGATACTTCCATGACAAAAACAACTGAAGAAATTTGTGGCCACAAAACCAGCACTACAAAGGGTACTGAAAGTTACTCTAGGCAGAGATAAAATGACCACAATTCTAAGAACACCAATAGAAATAAACTTCCAAACAGGGCAAGCAATTAAACAGAGGGGAAATGCAAGGAACCAACAACAGGAAAATAATGTAACAAGGATAAGTCATTACATATCAGTTATAACTATCATTGTAAATGACCTCAATTCATCAATGAAAAGAAATGGGCAGAATGGATCAAGAAAGAAGATCCAACAATATTCTATATACAAGAAACACATTTAACTCAAAAATAATTCACAGACTGAAAGTTAAAGGATGGAAATAAATACTCATGCATGCAACAGGAACCTAGAAAAAGCAGGGGTAGTTATTCTGTAGGTAGACAATATGAAGATCAAACTGGGAATGATCAAAAGTGATAAAGAAGGTCACTACATACTTTTTAGGGGAAAGATTCAAGAGAAGGAGATAACAATCATAAATATGTATGCAACAATATGGGAGCATAAGATCCAAGATGGCCGATTGATAGGTAGTACAATAGAGAACCTCTCTTTGAAAACCAACTCAGATACTAGAATCTGACACCATGGAGAAGACCAGATGAAAGGAGAAGAATTCTCATGACCCAGGAAGAAACTGAGGAAAAATAAAAAAAAAAAAGAGTGGACGGAGGGCTGGAGCTGGGCATGCTCCAGTACCTGTGCTGGATGCATCTTAGAGTCAGGTGACTTACGATCAAGCTGAGGTCACATCCCTGCTGAGAGTAGGAGTTGGTGAGTTCGAGACCTGTGGTGGGAGAAGGTGCTACAATAGGGAGTGGAGGCAGCAAGCCAAGCTGCACAGACTTTGGTGAGTGCTGGGAACTGGGTTCCCCAGAGCGAGATGACATATTGGATTTGGGTAGGACAGGCTTGAACCATCAGCTGAGGTGGCTTCATTCAGCAGCTCCTGGCCCAAAGTGGATTGGTGGGATCTGCTTGGGCTGGGCCATGCCCCTGGGTGGGACCCAATAGCCAGGGGATAAGGCTGTCCTGAACCTATGACATCTGCAGAGCACAGACTAACATACTGAAGACACTCACTGGTTGACTGGAGGGGCTGGCCCACAACACCCCTGCATGCACCTCACAGATCAACAGCAAACTGGAGGGGGAAGCAATCCCTTAGCCAGTACACTTGAGAAAAACTATAAGCAATATGAAAAGGTCCTGAGACCTCCACCATTCACCTGTCTGAAATACAACAGAAACATGACAAGACAGAGAAACAACAAAATGCCTCCAACTGCCAACCCAGGGAAAAAAAGCCCAGGAGAGGTAAATACAGAGGAGACTGAGGGCAGCAAACATGCAATATCAGACACAGCCTCATCAGAAATAAAGAAATACTTCTGTGACTTCATCAACAAATTTAAATCTGAAATTCTAACTCAGGTGAAGCAAGATACAAGAAGATTAATAAAAGAAATGCTGGGTATTCCTCAAGAAGACACAAATGGAAAATGGAGGAATCCAGAGAAAGAAGAGAAGCCTTTGATGAAGAATATAAACAAAATCTAGAATACATGAAACAGATCCAAAGAGACTATCAGGAAATTAAAAACTCCATTGAAAGCTAGCAAAACTTCTTAACAGAAACTAGACATACTTTCAAAACTTGAAGATAGATTTGCAATGTATGATCATGAAAGGAAGGATCTCTTAAAAATAATAAGGAACCAGGAAGTAATGATACAAAGGCTAGAAGATGCCAAGAGGATTTATAACAAGAATACAAAATGTGAACGAAGAAGCAGGGACAAATACAAATGAAATAAAAAGGTTATTTACAGAAATACTTAAGGAAAACTTCCCAAGCATAGGAAGTGATGTTCAGATATATGAGGCATACAGAACTCCAACCAGCTACAACCAAAACAGATCTATACCCAGACATATAATAGTCAGGATCCCAGAAATCCATCACAAGAACAGAATATTAAAAGTGGTCAGAGAAAAGAAACATTACCTATAAAGGAAAACTCATCAAAATCACAGCAGACTTCTCAATGCAAACCATCAAATCACAAAGAGCTTGGGGCGAAATATTCCAAGCCCTGAAAGAAAATAACCTCCAACCCAGAATGATGTACCCTGCAAAACTGTCTCTCAAAATTAATGGAGAGACAAGATATTTCCATGACAAAGAGGAACTAGGGGAGTTCGTGACTACCAATCCAACCCTGCAAAGAATATTGAAGGACATTCTAGAAAGAGAGAAGAAAATCACCAGGATTCCAGGAACAATGGCAGAAAGGCCTCAAAGAAAGGGGAAGGCAGTAGAATGAAGGAGAAAAGTAAACAAACAACAATGACAGAAAAAATAGCATAGCAGAGATTAGACAGAGAAGCTTGATTATACCGCTGTTTTATCTTGACTGGTTTTATTCAAATCTGGTATGCTTGAGAGTATCAAGTCTGAGAGTAGAGGCAACTACTCTGAAGATGACAAGATTCAATAGGATACCCATTCTGATTTGATTATTAACTGCCTTTGAAGTCCTATAATGTCTCCAATGTTTAGTTTTTATTAATAATGTAATGCAATGCTAAGTTTAATTATACTGTTTGATGATATAGACAATTTTATTGAAAATATCAAGAGACATCATAACAACTACCATAGATCACCTAGTATTGTGGTTTTATATGTCCTTTTCATTTCGTGTTTCTCTAGAAATTTGTATTGTGACTTGTTTTGATTTGTTTCTCCCTCTAATACAGAAAGGCTAGGTATACACATAGAGACTTATACATGGGTAGAACTTCTAAGTAGTTTACAAGAAGGGATTATATTTATTGTAAAGAAAAAAAAGAGAGGAAAAGAAAGTATTCTAAAGGATATAACTGCATGGATGTTTAAGTGTATAGGATTGATAACCAGATTACTAAATTTTTGTTGGATAGATGAACAGAGCTGATTGCAGTCTCACTGTTTAAATGTCCACTTTGTATGCTTTTCTTTTGTAACTTGAACAACTACTTCTGGGAGGAAAATATGTAATTGTCAACTAGTGATTTCTTACTGGTTTTTGTTTTTGTTTTCTTTTGAAATTTTGTATTATTTCTACTCACTTTCTGTTTCATTTTTTTTCTTTAAATAAAAAAATATGGGAGCACACAATTGTATAAGAGGAATATTAATAGACATGAAAAAGCAGATGAGGAATAAAACAATTGTAATGGTGGAACTGAATACCACACCATCACGAATAGATCAACAAGACAAAAAAATCAGCAAACAAATAAGAACTGAAACAAACCTGTGAACAAATTGACTTAGTAGCTGTTTATAGACTGTTTTACCTAACAACATCAGAATACACATTATTCTCAGCTGCACATGGGACATTCTCTAAAATAGACCATATATTATCCCATAAAATATGCCTCAGTAAATACAAAAAATTGAAATTACTCCATGTATATTATCTGATTATAGTGCAATTAAATTGGAAATCAGTGGCAAAAGAAACTTCAAAAACAACAAAGCCACATGTAAACAATATCTACAATTAAATAGAAATGCAGTTATAACATACCAGAACCTATGGGAAACAATGAAAGCAGTCCTAAGAAGGAAATTTACAGTGGTGATCTCACATCAGGAAAACAGAATAGGCACAAATGAACAACCTAACATTGCACCTTAAACTTCTAGAAAAAGGAGAGAAGGTTAAGCCCAAAGTTCATAGAAGGGAGGAAATTGTAGAGATCAGAGCAGAAGTTAATGAAATTGAGAACAAGAAAAAATTACAAAGGAATAATTAGTCAAATGATTGCTTCTTTGAAAGAAGGTTTCAGTCCATAGGCAACTTGTTCAAAATCAGGGCAGCATGGTAGAGGAGAAATAGCTCATGGTGTGGAGGCAGGAGCAGTGAGAATGAGAAAGGGAGGAAGACACACCCTTCCAGGCCACAGCCCCGGTGGCCCTCCTCCTCACCCTGGCTTCACCTCCCAGTATCACCTTTAGCTATAAACTCATCAGGGGTTAGTCCATGGTCCAGCAACCTCCCCAAAGGCCCACTTATGAACACCTAAGGCTTTGGATGGGGCGTCCAGGTATAAATCATAATACTTTTTAATCAATGTAAAACTTTGTCTTTCTACTATAAGTTTTCTCTTTTTTTAAAATTTTATTTAAAGAGGGGGGAAGCAAAACAGAAAAAAGGGTAGAAACAATACAGAATTTAAAAAAAAAACAGTAAGAAATCACTACATATTGTCTTCTTGGTTATAGTTTTTCAAGTTACAAAATTAAAGCATACAAAGTGGACATTCAACAGTGAGGCTGCAAACAGTTCCGTTCACTGATCCAACAAAAACTTAGTAGCATGGTTATCAATCCTACACACTTAAGTATACATACAGTTATCTCTTTTAGAGCACTTTCTTTTCCTCCTCTTGCTTTTTAAAAAAATTGTTTTATTTAAAGAAAAAAGTTTGAAACAGAAAGAGGGTAGAAACAATACAAAATCTCAAAAACAAAACAAAAAAACCAAAAAATAGTAACCAGTAAAAATCACTAGTTGATAATTACATACTTTCCTCTTAGATGCAGTTGTTCAAGTTACAAAAGTAAAGTCCACAAAGTGGACATCCAAACAGTGAGACTGCAGTCAGTTTTGCTCATCCATCCAACTAAAACTTTAGCAACATGGTTATTAATTCCACACACTCAAACATACATGCAGTTATATCCTTTAGAATATTCTC
>PVLA01014336.1:6079-31233 GCA_004027455.1 Hydrochoerus hydrochaeris | reverse complement strand
AAACTGTCACTAGAAATTAATGGAGAAACAAGATGCTTCCATGACAAAGAGGAACTGGGGGAGTTTGTGACCACCAATCCAACCCTACAGAGAATACTGAAGGACATTCTAGAGAGAGAGAAAAAAAAATACCAGGATTTTAGGAACAGTGGCAGAAAGGCCTCAATGAGTGGGGCAGGCAGTAGAATGAAGGAGAAAAGTAGACAAACAAAGGCAGAAAAATAGCATAGCAGAAATGAGGCAGAGAAGGATAACTAGAATCTCTAACATAGATGGCTTTGATACACTATATTGTTAATAGTGCACCACGATTTAAAACCCACATTACTCACACTACTCTGCTTAGATATATTATATTCTGTTCCAGTCATTCTACCTGTACTAGATTTGAAGGCACAGACAGTAATCCCAAAAATAATAGGATATAGTACAATAATCATCCTTAATTTCCTATTAAGTTAATCTAAAGCTCTGTAAAACCTACACTGTTTCACTATGACTGATCATAATTGAATCTGGTTTGTTGGATCACTGTTTTGTATTGATAGATTTTATTCAAACCTGTTATGATTGTTAGTATCAAGTCTGAGAGTATAGGCAACTGCACTGAAGATGACAAGATTCACTAGAATATCCACTCTGGTTTGATTATTACCTGCCTTTGAAGTTTTATACTGTCTACAATGTTTTATTTTTACTAAGATTGTTATTTACTGCTTTACTCAATTATACTGCTATATTCATTTATGCCTGATGATATAGGCAATTCTATTGAAGATAATATGAAACAACATAGCAATCATTATAGATCACCTTGTACTGTGGTTTTATATGACTTTTTGGTTTTATGTTTTTATAAGAATTTGTTTTGTTTTGTCTTGCTAAATTTTGTTTTTCCCTCTAATACAGAAAGGATAGAAATACATGTAGAGACTCATGTATGCATAGCTGTTTACCCTCTCACTGTTTGACTATCTACTTTGTATGCTTTAATTTTGTAACTTGAACAACTATTTTTAAGAGGACAATATGTAGTTTATCAACTAGTGATTTCTTATTGTTTATCTTTTTTCTGAAATTCTGTATTATCTCTACCCTTTACATGCTTTTTTTTTTCTCTTTAAATAAAAAAAAATTTTTAAAGTAAAAGGAGGAACAGAAAGGGCTCTAAAGGATGTACCTGCATTTATGTTTAAGTGTGTAGGACTGATAACCATGTTGCTAAGCTGTTATTGGATCATTGAACTTCTTTGCAGTCTCACTGTTTGAATGTCCACTCTCTATGCTTTAATTTTGTAACTTGAACAACTATGTCTCAGAAGACAATATATAATTTATCAATTAGTGATTTCTTACTGTTTTTTTCTGAAATTCTGTATTGTTTCTACCTCTTTTTCTGTTTTGCTTTTTTCCTCTTTAAATAAAATTAAAAAAAAAAAGAACAACTATTGTGAAGATAACAAAGATATACTATGGTACCTATTACTGTTATCCTGGTAACCTGCTGTGAAGTTCTGTACCAACTTCACTACACTGTCTCAATTGGCTTTGTTTTGTCTTGTTCTGTTGTATTTCACTACCTTCAAAATAATAAAAAAATTTAAAAAAAGAATTGTCTCTTTGGTCCCATTTTGGTGGTGAATTGGTTTTCATTTTGTTGTTGTTAAGTTGTAAAAGTACTTTATATATCGTAGATACTAGAATAGTTTTCAAATATTTTCCTCTATTCTTTTAATTCTTCATGATGTCCTTTGAAGCACAAAGTTTTAAATTTTGAGGATGCACAATTTATCTATTTGTCCCTCTTGTTTGTGCTTTTGCTGTCATATGTAAAATTCTACTGCCAAATCTAGTGTCATGAAAATATTTACACCTATGTTTTATTCTAACAGTGTTATAGTTTTAGCTCTTATGTGCAGGCCTTTAATCTATTTTAAGTTCATTTTTGCAAATGATTCAAAGTAGGAGCCCAATTTTATTCTTTTGGATTTAGCTATCCATTTGTTTCAACACCATTTGTGGAAGAAACTACTTTTCTACTTTATGGTCTTGGCACCATAGTTGCAAATCAGATGACTATAGACTTATTGCTTTATTCCTAGATATATGTAGATACATATATACAGATATATACATATATATATATATACCCATATATACAGATATATATACATATATATGGTGTATATATGCATGTTGACTACTGTTGGTTTGTAGTAATATAATTTTCAGAAATTTAAATAGCTAGATGTGGCTAGTGACTATCACACTGGACAAAATAAAATTACAGTGGAGACAAAATGGAGTAGTGGTAAGCATCAGAGAAAGTAGCCTCTTGGAGAGATGCCATCCAGACACTAGAATATAGCATCATGAGCAAGACCAAAAAGAGGGAAGTGGATCCACTGGACCCAGGAAGAATCTTAAGTGCAAACTAAAGCCCACATAGGAAACGAAAAGAAAAACTTCAAAGAAGAAGGCAGTAGCTGGCAGTGCCTCCTCCCTGAGACAGGACTCACTGCATGAGAAGAGTGGTTCAAACCTGGGGTGCACAGTCACAGTGATGGTGATGGCTGGCAACCCTAGAGGCTTCTGCAGAAGGAGCAGCAGTGGAGGGGAGCAGCAGACATGGAGAACTTCACTGGCTGGTGGTGAGTGCCGAGGACTCAGTCCTCCCACAGGAGAGAGAAATCGGCCAGGAGCCATCTTGATGATGGGCCAGCTGAGCTCAGAACCCAGAACTGGTTCCAGCTCCATCTACCAGATCCCAGCTGGTTTCAGGCCTGCAGAAATTGCTTGGGCAGCAGCAAATCTAATGGTTGGATCTCAGAGCAGGCCTGTGGAGATTATCTACTACCCCACCAAAAAGCTACTGCTGGCTTGCTGGGATAGATCAACACAATTCAAAACTCTCCCCACAGGTTGTCTACTAGTAAAACCAAGAGAATCCTGAAAGTGAACTGTTTCTTTTCTTTTCTTTTTTCTTTTTTTTTTCTTTTCTCTTTCTCCATCTTTGTTTTTACATGAAGGAGAACATGGTTCCTAGCTTCTTTGTGGTTGTGGTTCTCTTCTGTTCTTCCTTTTATCTCTTCCATCTCTCTTTTCCTTCAGTCTTCTGCATCAGTTTCCCAAAATTGGTGTGATTCCCTTTGTCTTCCGATCTTATTTCTAATCTCTTCCTCGTCTTCCAGTTCTATATTTTCTCCTTAACTCATTTTAAATTTTAAATTCAGAGAGCGAAATTGACACATTAAGGACTTACATACTGCACATAATTTTCTGATTTGTTTTACATTTTGTTATATAATCACACATCTAGTTTATACGGTTAAAAGCCAGTTTGTTATTTCTAGGCTGCATTTGATGCTATTGGTACCACTATACTCAAAATTGACATAATTGTTCTAAATAGCTATTGGTCCTGGTATTCCATGATGAGATTGGCTAAGGATCAGAGAAAATACTGTGGTACAGTGGCAAGGAACCAGGGACTAGGCCAAACAAGAAACAACTTCTCATCTCAAACAAACTAAAGAGGTAAGATCTTCCAACAGATTCAAAACTCAAAAGCCAGATTCAAAACCCAAAAGTTGGAAGATACCTCAGAGAAGTAGTCATCATGTAAGGATCCTAAGCTACCAATAAGGCAATCCATCATAGGCAATTTATAAACATCACCCCAGTAATTAAACTTTAAAAAAGTAAGAAAATAAAATGAGAAGATACTTAAGCAAAATATAACCTGAGACATCCAGTTCACCAAAGGCAAATCCAAAGGGCAATGAGGTGGGACAGTCCAAAAGTCCCCCACCAGGTCTCTCTGAAGCGGCAACAACAAACAATTGAATTAGGCACTGGAAAATATGAAATCAGAAATAATCTCTCAGATAACTACAGAGCATACCAAACTACATCCCATGCTTAGCAATGTTAGAGCAGACCCAGACAAAAAATAGATGAGCTTAAGAAAATTATGGAAGCTTAGTACAGGAAAGAAATGGGATTCATAAAGCAGATTCAAGCAGATATCCAGGAGAATAAAAACTCCACTGGAAGTATTCAAAGTAGATTAGGCCAATGTGAGGACAGGATCTCAGATACTAAAGGCAGGCTTGTAGTTAGTGATCAGGAGAAGAAAGATTTCTCAAAAATAGCAAAGGATCACAAGAAATCAATCCAGAAGCTGCTAAATGAGACCAAAAAGAATAACTTGAAATTAATTGGGGTCAGTGAAAAGGCAAGAGATACCACAAATGACATTAAAAATTGTTCATAGACATCATGGTGGAAAACTTTCCTGGTAAAGAAAAAGAATTTGACATATAAATAAGTGAGGCATATAGAACTCCAATTAGCAATGATGAAAAAAAAAAAAAACTACATCCAGTCATATCATAGTCAAGATTCCAGAAATTCAACAAAAGAATAAAATATTAAAAGCTCTTAGAGAAAAAAATCACCTAAAAGTAAAGCCCATCAGAATCAGAATCACAGTTGACTTCTCAACACAAACTCTCAAGTCAAGGAGAGCTGGAGTGAAGCACTTCAAGTTGTAAAAGAAAATAAATTTCAACTCATATTGATGTACCCTAAAAAATTATCTTTCAAAACTGACAGAGAAATAAGATACTTCCATAACAAAAAACATCTGAGTAAACCAACACTCCAAAATGTTCTGAAGGACATTCTATAAAGAGATAATAAGGACTACAGATCTGTGAACCCCCACAGAAGGAATTCATTAGGGAAGGCAAATAATTAGAGGGAGGAAAAAAAGAGAGAGCCAAAAAGAGAAAAATAACATGACAAGGATAAATCAATACACATTAGTTATTGCCATCAATGTTAATGGTCTCAATTCACCAATCAGAAGACACTGACTGGCAGAATGGATCAAGAAGCAAGATCCAACAATATGCTGCATACAAGAAACACATTTAATTCAAAAAGAAATTCATAGAAAAAAGTCAAAGGATGGAAAACAATATTACATGTGATAAGAACCCAGAAAAAAGCAGGGATATCTATTATATTTTCACACAAAGTGAATTTCAAGCCAAGACTGATTAAGAGAGATAAAAAAAGGTCACTATATCCTCATAAATGGAACCATTCAAAAGGAAGAGATAACAATCATAAATATATATGTAACAAATACCAGTGCACCCAACTATATAAAACAATTACTAAAGGACATGAAAAATCAAATAAACCCTAACACAATTTTATTGGGAAACCTCAATACCCACTGTCACAAAAAGTAACTAACAAATCAGTAACTAAACATTAGAACTAAGTAAAACTTTTGAACAAATAGACTTAGTAGGTGCCTATAGAGTGTTCTACCCCACAACATCAGAATAAACATTCTTCTTAGCTACACATGGGATGTTTTCCAAAATAGACCATATATTGGCTCATAGAATATGCTTAAGTAAATGCAAAGCAATTGAAATTATCCCATGCATACTCTCAGACCATAGTGCAATGAAATTGGAAATCCATGCCAAAGGAAACCACAAAAATTTCACAAACACATAGAAATTAAATAGCACCCTACTGAAAAACCAAGGGGTCAAACATGAAATTAAAGAAGAAATTAGACAGCTTTTATAGTTGAATGATAGTGACAATAAAACATACTAGAACTTATGGGACACAATGAAAGCAGTCTTAAGAGAGAAATTGATAGCAGTAAATACCCAAATCAGGAAAATAGAGGAAGTGCATATAAACAATTCAATGGTAAACCTCAAACTTCTAGAAAAAGAAAAGCACACTAAGCCAAGAGTTCATACAAGGGAGGAAATTATGGAGATCAGAGTGGAAATTAACACAATGGAGACTAAAGAAAACAATGCGAAGAATCAATGAATTGAAAATATTGTTCTATGGAAGACTAAATAAAATTGACAAATCCTTAGCCAACTTTATTTAAAAAAGAAAAAAGGAAAGACCTAAATCCATGCAATTAGGAACGAAAAGGGTGAAATCTTAACAGACCCTTCAGAAATTCAGAAAATCATCTATATCTACTTTGAAAACTTGTATTCTAATAAAATGGAAAATACAGAAGAAATGGACAGACTCCTAGATACATATGAATTACTAAAGCTGAATTAAGAAGATAAAAAATCCCAAACCAATATCAATAAATGAAATTGAAAATTAATTAAAAACCTATCAACAAAGAAAAGCCCAATTCCAGTATTCACTGCTAAATTCTACAAGAAAGTTAGAGAAGTCAACACCACTACTTGTCGAACTCTAAAGAGTTTAAAATGAAATTGAAAGAGAAGCAATACTTCCAAATTCATTCCTGGAAGCAAGCCTTACCCTAATACCAAAACCAGAGAAAGACCTAACTAAGAAAGAGAATTGCAGGTCAATCTCTCTAATGAAAACTGATGCAAAAATCCTAAATAAGATACTGGCAAACAGACTGCAGCAAATCGTCAAGAAGATTGTACATGATGATCAAGTGGGATTCATCCCAGGGATACAGGGATGGTTCAACCTATGTAAATTCATAAATGTAATACACCATATTAACAGAACCAAGGACAAAAATCATATAATCATCTCAGTAGAGGCAGAAAAAGCTTTTGACAAAGTCCAGCACTCATTCATGTTATATATAAAAAAAACCTACAGAAAATTGGACTAGATGATCTTTATCTCAATCTGATAAAATCCATCTACAACAAAGAAAAACCAACATTATACTACATAGACAATAACTGAAAACTATCACTGTAAAATCAGGAACAAGATGGTGGAACCCACGCGGCTGCAGAAGGCAACTCACTCGTCCTCTTGGTAAGCAGGAGGAGACCCAGTCAGTGGCTCCCCTGAGCCTACTAGTGCACCAACTGGAAATCAATCATCCCAAACTCTCCCCACCCTGGGGACAGAGGTCTGAGCATGTCTTGAGAGGATGACCGTATGCAATATAGCAAATACGGGCATTTCCTTCCATCCTCTGAAGGCAAATGTTTTTTTCACTGTTTTGTTTCATTACAATTAATTGTATTACTCTATTCAATATTCTCTTTTGAATGGTTTTCTAATGTTCTGTGTTTGATTTGATTTTGCTACACCTAATTGACTGGACAAGTATTGTGAAGATAATGAGATATACTATGATACCTATCACTGCTGTGAAGTTCTGTACCAATTTCACCACATTGTCTCGATTGGCTTTGTTCTGTCTTGTTCTGTTGTATTTTTACTACCTTCAAAATAAAAAATAAATAAAATCAGGAACAAGACAAGGATGTCCACTGTCTCCACTCTTAGTCAACATAGTCCTGGAAACTTTAGCTGGAGCAATTAGACAAGAGAAAGAAATAAAAGGAATAAAGACAGGAAAGAAAGAAGTTGAGATATCATTATTTTCAGGTGACATGATATTCTACATAGAAGACACCAAAATACTACTAGATTTAAAAACCAAATTCAGTAACGTAGCTGGACACTCAAAATTGACACTCAAAAATCAATAGCCCTCCTTTACACAAATCACAAACTCACTGAGAGAGAAAGCAAGAGAACAATACCTTTCACAATAACATCCAAAAAAATGAAATACCTAGGAGTCAATCTAACATAGGATTAAAAGATCTCTATGTTGAAAACTATACTACTCTGAAAAAGAAGATTGAAGAGGATATTAGAAAACAGAGAGCTATCCTGTGCTCTCGTGAAGGAAGAACCAATATAGTGAAAGTGGCCTCACTTCCAAAACTGTTATAAAGATTCAGTGCAATTCCAATCAAAATTCTAATAGCATATCTCACAGAAGTAAAGATAAAAATCCTAAAATTCATCTGGAACCAGAAGAGACCTAGAATAGCCAAGGCAATCCTGGGCAACAAAGGCAAGGCAGGTGACATCACAATCCTGACTTGAAGTTATACTATAGAGCCACTGTGTTAAAAACAGGGTGTTAACTGGAAGAAAAAAAAAAAAACACAGACCCAAAGATGGATGGAACAGATTGGAAGATGCAGAAACAACTCCAGACACACTCAGCCACCTTGTCTTTGACAAAGGTGCCAAACACATTCACTGGAAGAAAGATAGCATCTTTACTAAATAGTGCTGGAAAAACTGGCTCTACACATGCCAGAGATTAAAATTGGACCCATCTCATTCACCATGCAATAAACTAAAATCAGAATGAGGGCCAGGGATTAAGCTCAGTGGCATAAGCACCTGCCTGGCAAGTACAAGGTCATGAGTTCAATTCCCAGTACCATAAATAAATAAATAAATACATAAATAAATAAATAAAATCAGAATGGATCTAAGATCTTAATATTAAAACAGAAACATTGAATCTGCTGGAAGATACAGTAGGTAAAACTCTTACAGACATTGGTGTGGGCAAAGACTTCATGACTAAAATTTGGATAACACAGGAACCATAACAAAGAATCACCAAAGAATTGAAAAGCTTTTACACAGAAAAAGAAACCACCAACAGAGTGAAGAGACAACCCTCAATGTGGGAGAAAATGTTTGTTAGCTGTACCTCAGACAAAGGATTACTATCAAGAACATATAAAGAACTCAAAGAACTTCCAGATTTAAAAACCCAATCCAAAAATGGGCGTCTGAGATGAATATATTCTTCTCATATAAGAAATACAAATAGCAAATAAATATTTGAAAAAATGTTCAACATCATTGGTCATTCGAGAAATGCAGATTAAAACAACACTGAGATTCTACCTCACCTCTAAAAAATGGCTATTATCAAGAAATCAACCAATAACAAATGCTGGAGGGGTTGTGGGGATAAAGGAACCTTTCTCCACTGTTGGTGGGATTGTAGACTGGTGCAACCACTGTGGAAATCAGTGTGGAGATTCCTCAAAAAACTGGGACTAGAGGTTCCATTTGATCAAGCTATTTCCTTTCTGGGCATCTTCCCAAAAGAATTAAAAACATCATACCACAGCAATATATATGCACCCATGTTTATAGCAATGCAGTGTGTAATAGCTAGGTCTTGGAAACAACCTAAATGCCCAGCAATTGAGGAATGGATGAAAAAGATGTGGTATTTTTCTACAACAAAATACTACTCAGCCATAAAGGAGGATAAACTGAAGACTTATAGGTAAATGGGTGTAACTTGAGAGCATACTCATACGTACAATAAATCAGACACACATGTGTAAATATTGTGTTCTTTCACTAGTGTGAGAAACTGAAAGAAACAACATATGTATATGTATTTGTATATGTATATAAAAATAGTTAAGATAGTTATACTACTGATTTCTCTGAGTTCACTGAAGAGAAAGATTTGTGCTAGTAGTGTTCAGATGACTGAATGCAGACGTATTGTGCTCTGGATGAATGATTTGGGGATGACAATACACAGTATATGTACCATTGTTGTCCCTGGATTGACACGTTTTGAAATTTCTTTTTTTTTTCTTTCTTTGAAATAAAATAGATTTTTAAAAATTAGATGATTTTTACTTAACTCATACAGTTGTGTAACAACCATTGTCATTCAATTTTAGAACACTTTCATCATAGGGAACTCTTTAATATTAAATTTCTTTTTAATCTTCTTTCCACTCGCATGATTTTTAATTTTACTTGAATTGAGTTTTAACCACTATCCAGCTGTTATGTGTATATATAACTTTAAAATTCTTCTCAGAATTCATAACATTTTGAATTAATTTGTTTACTTTTTCCTTCAGACTGTTGAGACTGAAGCAAAGAGAAAATAAGAATTTTGCTTTAGAACGGAGGTCAGGTGGAAAGAGGATGATTTTGGGAGTATTCCCTAGAAAGGGTCACAGAGGGGACACCTAGAACAAGCAGACTTTTCCCACAGCAGTTTGAGAAGGGGGCAGACTTCTCATGACCAACCTCTTCTAGCCAGAGGTCTTTTGTGAATCAGCCTTTGAAGGATAAAATGTTCAAATATCAGACATTTCCTCTTTCTCCTGCCCCATCTAAGATGGCAAATGGGCCAGCAGAGCCAGGTGATAGCTTAAATGACTGCCGGGAGTGGAAGGATTACTGGGACCCCTGAGCTGTCCTTCGGCTCTTCTCTGGTGTTGGTGATTTTCATGGAATGATACTGTTGTCTGACTGCCGTGGTCAGTATACTGGTATCCATAATGGGACCCCCTGGTCCCATCCATGTGTTCATGGTCTAGACAGCCTTACCTCCCGAGCTCTACCACCCACCTTTCCTCTCCAGTCTGCTGATTCCCAGCCCTCCTACCTCTCCTCATCTCCCAAAACGCCAGCGTTGATGTTCTCTGGGTCCCTCACTCTAGGACAGCAAGGTTTGGGGAGATGTGTCTTTTGCACTATGGAAGAAGTAGTATGGTGTGAGTTAGATTTTGTCATTGAGGTGAAAAATAATTTAGAAAAGTTCTTCTTTTGGTGACATCAGGGTTTTACCATGAATTCCTTCCTGGAGGGCAAAGAAAGCTAAATAAACGCTTCAAAAAATCAGGTATTTGTCCTTCTCCTGAAGTTCCGATAGTATAGCTCCAATTCCCTCTGTTACACTCTCTCTGCCACGTACATCCCACACACGAAGGGCCACGAGCACCTGGCTTGCAGCTGCACCCCAGCTCCTAGGACAGTGCCTGGCACCAGGAGGGATTGATGGAAGGGACATCCATCCCAGGATAGTTCAGAGTGGCTGCTAAGACCATCAGGCTGCTACTAAAACAGTATAAAACCAAGCAGGCATGAGTTTCTCACCCTTGTGCCACTGTTTTCTGAGTCTAGTATTAACTTTGATCAGCTAACTACACACTGCTGTGTAAGGCTAACACAGCTCATTCTTCAGTCTTCACTCTCACCAAACAGAACTGCTGTACAGATAATTCAGAATATCAGACACATTTGTATCTGAAATGCACATCTTTGTTAGGCTGAGGGATTTCTGACCTTAGGGTTAATGTCATTATACAGCCCAGGCTGGCCTCAAACCCGCGATCCTCCTACCTCAGCCTCCACTCCCAGCTCCTAAGGTTAATTCTAACCTGCCACACTTAGTCTTTAAATTATATGTTTTTATGAATATTGCTGCTGCCCAGAGAGTAATTTCCCCCTATTGACTCTGTAGAGTATTTTGAAAGTTTCTTATTCTGAAAATAATGTAAATTTATTACAGAAAACTTGAAAATTGCTTGTGACATGAATTTTTGTTTTTATTGAGTAGAGTAATGGCTGTATGCATGTTTGGAAAAGTGAATTGCTCTTGATTAACAAAGGGAGTGAAGTGTGAAGGCTGGGGTGGGAAGCCATAACCTAGCCAGCGTGGTCGCTACCCATGAGGATAATGGTGAGGAAAACTTGCTTGGCTTGGAGCTGGACAGAACTGAGACAGGAGGCGGGGCATGGTGACACACGCTTGTAATCCCAGCACTTGGGAGGCTGAGGCAAGAGAATCACCATGAGTTTGAGGCCAGCCTAGGCTGCATAGTGAGTCCAGGGCCAGCCTGAACTGCATAGTGAAAACATGCCTCAAAAAAAAAAGCTAAATTTTAGAAGCAACCCAGATGAGAGAGGAGTCACAGCTGAAGGAAATAAATATACAAGGATCTGAGGATTGCATAGTGTAAAATCTCCATCACTCCTACAAAATCTTCAGTACAAAGCAACATTTGCTGCTTATGGATAAAAGAGACATTGAATCTCATTTAGTGATAGAATCAAGGCTATAGCAGTCTTTTTTAAAAAATAATTTTATTGGTCTCTTTTGATATAATGATCACATTCATCATGGAGACTTTGTACCTGTACATGATATATCTTGATTCTTCTTTTCTTTTCTCTGTTCTCCTCCCTCCCTTCAACCTTTCTTCCCTTCCTTGTTTACAAAAGTTTGATTTCCATTTTTCTTTCTACTCTTTTTTCCTTTCCCTTCCTTTCTTACCCTTCTTCCCCTCCCTTCTTTCCCTTTCCATTTGAACATTTTCTTTGAATTTCCCAATATTTGTCATCCATTTTGGTCCTTATTTACACTCTCAGTTTCTCACACAACAGAAACAATGGAATACTTACACATTTGTATCCAATTTATTTCACTCAAAAGTATGGTGCACTCATTTACCTAAAAATGTCTCAAATTTATCCTTCTTTATGACAGAAGAGTACTCCATTGTATATAAAAACCATTCATCTATTGACAGGTGTCTGGGCTATTTCCAAAATTTAACTATAATAACTTTTGCTTCCATAACCATGGGTGTGCATATATCACTGTGATATGATGCTTTTAACTCTTTTAGAAAAATACCAAGAAAGAAATAGCTGGGTCAAATGGAACCTCTAGTTTTTGTTCTTGAGGAATCTCCATACTGATTTCTGTATTGGTTGTACAAATTTACTCTTCCACTGTCAAATTCCACTGGGATTCCCCACAATCCCATCAGCATTTGTTATAGGTTCATTACTTGATAATAGCCATTCTTTCTGGAGTGAGATAGAATCTCAGTGTTCATTTGCATTTCTCTAGTGACCAAATATATGAAACTGTTTCATACATTTATTTGCTGTTTGTACTTTTTCATCTGAAAAGTGTCTATTTATTTCAGATGCCCATTTCTTTACATTTTTTTTAATTTAAAGAGAAAAAAACAAAAGAGTAGAGATATTAAAGAATTTTTAAAAAAAGATAAACAGTAAGAAATCACTAGTTGATAAATTACACATTGTCCTTTTAAAATAGTTGGTCAAGTTACAAAATTAAAGCACACAAAGTAGACATTCAAGCAGTGAGACTGCAAACAGATCTGTTCAACAATCCAGCAAGAACTTGAAATATGCTTATCAATCCTAAACACTTAAATATGCATGCAGTTATACTTTTTATAGTATTTCCTATTTCCTCTCTTTGTTACAATAGCAATTACACATTTTTTAATTTCATTTAAAGAGAAAAAAAGCAAAACAGAAAAAAGGGTAGCAACAATACAGAATTCTAAAAGAAAAAAGAGAAAAAGGAGAAAAAACACTAAGAAATCACTAGTTGATAAATTACATATTGTCATCTTGGATATAGTTGTTCAAGTTACAAAATTAAAGCATACAAAGTAGATATTCAAACAGTGAGAGTGTAAACAGCTACGCATGTAAGAGTCTCTACATGTATTTCTACCCTTTCTGTATTAGAGGGAAAAACAAAACATAGCAAAAGACAAGACAAAGAAAATTCCTATAAAAACATGAAACCAAAGAGACATATAAAACCACAGAACAAGGTGATCTACAATGATTGCTGTATTGTTTCATATTATCTTCAATAGAGTTGCCTATATCATCAGACATAATTGAATATAGCAGTACATAACAATATTAGTAAAAAATAAAACATTGTAGACAATATAAAACTTCAAAGGCAGGTAATAATCAAACCAGAGTGGATATTCTAGTGAATCTTGTCATCTTCAGTGCAGTTGCCTATACTCTCAGACTTGATACTATCAATCATAACAACTTTGAATAAAATCTATCCATACAAAACAGTGATCTAACAAACCAGATTTGATTACAATCAGTTATGGTAAAACAGTGTAGGTTTTACAGAGCTTTAGATTGACTTAATAAGAAATTAAGGATAATTACTGTACTATATCCTGTTTTTTGGGGATTACTGTTTGTACCCTTAAATCTAGTACAGGTAGAATGACTGGAACAGAATATAATACATCTAAGCAGAGTAGTGTCTCCTGTCATGGTCCTGGCCTCCTCCACACAGGTGTACAGTGGAACTCCCAGCCCACTTCCCTGTTGGCCACGGTTCCTCCAAAGCACACTGGCAAGGGACCTCCGCCCTCTCCTGCCTGCTCTTGTCACTGAGGTGTAAGCAAGTGTTGCATATGCCTGCCCCTCCCCACCGAGCCAGCCAAACTTCAGGGGCCTTCACCAGGTTAGTTAGTGCTAGGTGCAGGGAATCAATTTGGGATGGCTTATTGGGTCCCGGCCAGGGGCGTGACCCAATCCAAGCAAATCCCACGAATCCACTCTGGGGAGGGAGCAACCATCTGAAGTCACTGTTGCTTCCAGTTCAGGCTCCTCCTGCCAGATTCCAACATGTCACCCATTTGGTCGCCCCCTTCCTGTGTGTGGGGGGGTTCTCATTCCCAGCACTGACCGTGGATTAATGAAGGTCCCTTCACCAGCTCCGCTCTCTGTTAGGCTCACCAATCCCTGACTTCAGCACAGCTGTGGCTCCTGTGAGTGGCAGTAAGAACGAGTTTTGGCAGCTCTGCCGGCCAGCACGAATTTGTGAATTCAGGCCGGCACAAACTTGATGGGTTGCAGTGAAAACGCCGTATCTAGTAATTTTAGCTGTTTAAAATTGTAGCCCCAAGACTGTGTATTTGATGAGATTTTTTATGTTGTAATTTCTTCCTTTGTCAAGAGGATCCATCTCCCTCTGTCTGGATCTCTCCAGGATGTTTTATTTGGGCATATAAGTTGTTTCTCCCGGGAGGCTCTGTATTTTGTTGCTCACTGCTTGGCCATCTTTTCAGCTGAGTGTCTTTGTAGTTGTTCTTGCATCTTCTAATCTGTTCCATTGATCCTCAGGTCTATTTCTTTGGCAGTACCATGCTGATTTTATCACTGTGGCTTTGTAGTATAGATTCAAGTCAGGAATTAAGATGCCTCCTGCCTTGCCTTTGTTGCCCAGAATCGCCTTTGCTATTCCAGGTTCCTTCTGTTTCCAAATGAATTTTAGGAATGTTTTCTCTAGATCTGTGAGGTATGTCCCAAATCTGTATAACAGTTTTGGGAGTATGGCCATTTTCACAATGTTGGTTCTTCCTAACCAAGAGCAAGGGATATCCTTCCATTTTCTAATCCTCTTCAATCTCCTTTTTCAGTGTAGTATAATTTTCAGCATATAGGACTTTTACATTTTTAGTTAGGTTGATTCCTAAGTATTTCATTTTTTAGATGTTATTGTAAAGAGCAATATTTCCATAATTTCTCTCTTGGTAAGTTTTGTGTTTGTGTACAGGAATGCTTTTGATTTTTGAGCATTGAATTTATATCCAGCTACACAGCTGAACTTGTTTATTACCTCTAGTAGTCTTTTAATGGAGTTTTTTGGGTTTTCTATATAGAGTATCAAGTCATCTGCAAATGGTGATAATTTAACTTCTTCCTTTCCTATCTTTATTCCTTTTATTTCTGTCTCTTGTCTGATTGCCTTGGCTACTATTTCCAGAACTCTATTGAAAAGGAGTGGTGATAGTGGACATTCCTGTCTTGTTCCTGATTTTAAAGTGAAAGCTTTCAGTTTTTGTCAGTTTAGTATAATGTTGGCTGTTGGTTTGTCATAGATGGCCTTTATAAGATTGAGGTAGACACCATGTATTCCGAGTTTCTGAAAGGTTTCTGAAAGGTTTTTATCATGAACACGTGTTGGACTTTGTTGAAAGCTTTTTCTGCCTCTATTGAGATGACCATGTGGTTTTTGTTTTTGGCTCTGTTGATGTGGTGTATTACATTTATTGATTTGCATAAGTTAAACCGTCCCTGCATTCCTGGAATGAACCTCACTTGGTCATGATGTACAATCTTCTTGATGATTTGCTGCATTCTATTTGCCAGCATTTTGTTGAGAATCTTTGCATCAATTAGTGAGATTGGCCTATAGTTCTCTTTTTTATTTGGGTCTTTCTCTGGTTTTGGTATCAGAGTAATACTTGCCTCCAGGAATGATTTAGGGAGGATTGCTTTCTTCTCAATTTCGTTGAAGAGTTTAAGGAGTATTGGCATCAAATCTTCTCTAAATTTCTTATAGAATGCAGCTGTGAATCCATCCAGACCTGGGCTTTTCTTTGTTGGTAAGTTTTTAAATACATTTTCAATTTCAATAGCTGATATTGGCTTGTTCAAAATTGCTATATCTTCTTGGTTGAGCTTTGGTAGTTCATATGTTTCTAGAAATCTGTCCATTTCCCCTGTGTTTTCCACTCTATGTGAGTAGAGATTTTCAAAGTAGGTATTCACGATCTTTTGAATTTCCATGGGATCTGTCATAATTTCCCCTTTTTCAGTTCTTATTGGGTGAATTTGGGTTTTTTCTTTCTTTTTCTTGATAAGGTTAGCTAGGGGGTTGTCAATTTTGTTTAGACTCTCAAAAAACCAGATTTTTATTCATTTATTCTTGTATTTTTTTTTTAGTTTCAATTGCATTGAGTTCTGCTCTAATCTTTACAATTTCCTCCCTTCTATGAGCTTTGAAAGGTTTAGCTTGCTCTTCTTTTTCTAGAAGCTTGAGATGGAGCATTAGGTTGTTTATTTATGCTCATTCTGTTTTCTTGATAGGACAATTTATTGCTATATATTTCCCTCTTAAGACCACTTTCATTGCATCCCACAGATTACAGTATGTTGTTTCTGTATTTTCATTGAATTGTATTGCTTTATTTCTTCTTTAATTTCATCTGTAGCCCACTGGTTGTTCAAAAGGTTGTCATTTAATTTCCATGTGTTTATGCAGGTTTTGCAATTTCTTTTGCCATTAATTTCCAGTTTCAGTGTGCTATGGTCAGATTATATGCATGGAATGATGCATGGGATGATTTCAATAAATGCAATACCTTTGCATTTACTTAATAATGTTTTATAGGATAATATATGGTTTATTTTGGAGAATGTCCCATGCGCAGCTGAGAAGAATGTGTATTCTGATGTGGTTGGGTGGAACACTCTGTAAACATCTACTAAGTCCAATTGCTCACAGCTATGATTCAGTTCTGTTATTTCTTTGCTGACTTTTGTCTAGTTGATCTATATCTTTGTGACAATGGGCTGTTAAGGTCCCCTGTTATAAATGTGTTTTTGTGTATTTGGTTTTCCATGTCCATTAGTATCTGTCTTATATAGTTGGGTGCTCCTGTATTTGGTGCATATATATTTATGTTAGTTCTTCCTCTTGAATTTTTCTACTAACAAGTATATATGACCTTCTTTATCTCTTTTACTCATTTTAGGTTTGAAGTTCACATTGTCTACAAATAGAATAGTTACCCCTGCTTTTTTCTGGGTTCCTGTTGCATGGAATACTGTTTTCCATCCTTTGACTTTTAATCTATGAGTTTCCTTTTGGCTCACATGTGTTTCTTGTATACAGCATATTGTAGGACCATGTTTCTTGATCCATTCTGTCAATCTATTTCTTTTTATAGGTAAATTGAGCCCACTTACATTTATGGATATCACTGATATGTATTGGCTCAACTTTGCCATGTTATGTTCCAGTTGTTTGCTTTCTGCTTTTCCCCTTGTTTAATTGTTTGTCCTACCTGGTGGTTTCTTTCTGTTGTTGTTGTGGGGATTGTGATCATTTTTATCTCTGTCTAGTATGTCTTTTAGTAGTCTTTCTAGGGTTTGTTTGGTAGACGTGAATTTCTTCAGTTGTTCTTTGTCATGGAAGTATCTTGTTTCTCCATTAAATTTGAATGAAATTTTGCTGGATACATCAATCTGGGTTGAAATTTGTTTTCTTTCCAGGCTTGAAATACCTCACTCCAAGCTCTTCTTGACTTGAGAGTTTGTGCTGAAAAGTCTGCTGTGATTTTAATGGGCTTTCCTTAATAGGTGAGTTGTTTCTTTTCTCTAACAGCTTTTAGTATTCTGTTTTCATGCTGTGAGTCTGAGATCTTAATTATTATGCCTGGGTGTGAATTTATTTTGATTGTGACTGTTTGGTGTTCTATATGCCTCACTTATCTGCATATCAGCTTTTTTTCCCATATTTGGGAAATTGTCTTCTATTACTTCTGTGAATATTTTGGCTGTGTCATTTGCATTGACTCCTCCCTCTTCACTGATGCCTATTAATCTTATATTTTTTCTTTTCCAGATGCCCATTTTTAATTGGGTCTTTAAACTGGGGTGTCTGATTTGATTTTTTATTGACTTTCTGTATGTATGTAAATATTAACCCTTTGAGCAATAGCTGATAAAAAGTTTTCCCATTCTGTGAGTTGTCTTTTCACTCTGTTAGTGGTTTCTTTAGCTATGCAAAAGCCTTTTAATAAGATGGGATCCAAGTTATTGATTTTTTGTAATATTTCTTGTGTGATCAGGGTTTTGTTCATAGTCTTTGCCTGCACCTATGTCTTTAAGAGTTTTATCAGTTTTATCTCCTAGCAGATTAAGTTTTTCCATTTTAATATTTAGATCTTTGATCCATTTGAATTTCAGTTTGGTGAGAGACATGAGTCTAGTTTTCATCTTCGGCATGTGGAAAGTCAGTTTTCCCAGCACCATTTATTAAGAGGCTTTCTTCCAGTGAAGGTGTCTGATCCCTTTGTCAAAGTTAGGGTAGCTAAGTGTGTTTGGAATTGTCACTGCATCTTCTACTCTGTCCTACTGGTTTGGGGCATTTTGTTTTGTTGCTTGTTTTGGTTTTGTTTTGTTTTTGCTACTACCATGCTGTTTTTATAACAGTAGCTTTGTAAAATAATGTCAAATGAGGGATTATGATGTCCCCTACTTTGCCTTTGTTGCCCAGAATTGCTTTTGCTATTCTAGTTCTCTTCTGGTTCTAAATGAATTTTAGGATTGTTTTCTCTAGTTCTGTAAGGTATGATATTGATGTCTTTATTGGGATTGTATTAAATCTAGGTAACAGTTTTGGAAGTATGGCCAATTTCTCTCTCTTGGCTTTGCCTATCCAAGAACAGGGGCTATCTTTATAGTTTCTGAAACCCTATTCAATCTCCTTTTTTCAGAGTACTGTAGTTTTCAACATAAACATCTTTTAATCCTTCATTAGATTGATTCCTAAGCATTTGATTTTTCTTGATATTATTGTGAAAAGTGTTATATCCCTAATTTCTCTCTCAGTGGAGTTTGTTATTTGCTTACAGGAATGCTAGTGATTTTTGAGTACTGACTTTGAATACTGGCATGTTACTGACTTTGCTTATAAGTTGTAGTACACTTTTGATGCAGTTTTTGAGGTCTTCTCTGTAGAGTATCATGTCATCTGCAAATAATAATATAACTTTTTCCTTTCATATCATTATTCCTTTTATTTCTTTCTCTTTTCTAACTGCTCTGGCTAATGTCTCCAGAACTATATTGAATAAGAGTGGTGGTAGTGGGCATTCTATGCCAGAGCCTTTGAATTAGCCCCAGGGATTAACACAGAAAAATCCAAAAATGAAAAAAGATAAATGCTGAATAGTTCTACTTCACAGAAATCATCAATTTTGACCTGGTATATGTTTCTTTTCTTGTATTATGTATCTATGTATCGTGGTGAGTATGTACAGAAAAAAAGCTCAGATTACACTATATAAATGATTATTCTGCATTTATCTTCTAACATTAAATCATAACTATTGAATGCTGTTAATAGTCTTTAAAAAATGATTTTTCCTTTTTAGTGGTGGCAGTACTGGGGATTGAACCCAAGGCCTTCATGCTGAGCTACAGCCTATATTTTTATTTTTCCTTTTGAGACAGTTTCCTGTTAATCATTAAGTTGCCCAGGATGAGCTCAAATTTGTGGTCCTCCTGCCTCAGCCTGCCAGAGTGCTAGGATTATAGGCCTGCACCACTAGGCCTGGCTCAAAAACATGATATTTAATGAGCACATAATAACTCACTTTGTTAGTCATGAGTATAACAAAAACCTAGAACAAATTTACAAAAGAAAAAAGTTTTACTTCGGCTCACCATTCCAAGATCATAAGGATGCTTTTCTCTGATCTCCTCTAATAATTTACTGTTTACTATTTCACATTTAAATCTGTAATCCGCTTGGAATGTTCATGCATAACATGAGGTAGGGATCCAGACATTGTATATTGTAAAGATTGTCAATTCACCCAACAACACTCAATGAAAGACATCTTTTACCCTCTATTCTACTATATTTGTTCCCCCTGCATAAACCAGGTGACTACATACAACTCGTAAGTCTATTTCTGGACTCTCCACCCTGTTATTAATCGATTTGTGTGTTCTCACACCAACGTCTCCATGTGTTGGTTACTATGTATCTCAGGTCCTTCAGCTTGTTCTTCAATAGTGCTTTGTTTTCCCACTTCATCTTTTTCCTTATCACTGTGTGAGAATTCCTTCCTGGAAAGCTCATTAATCTTTGTCTTTCACTTTTGTTGTATTCTTTCTGTTTGTCATTTGGCTTTTGATTTCTTTAGTGCTCACTTTGGCAGCTCATATACTAAAATTGATTCATTTATAGTTTCTCTTGCCATAGAAAATATTAAATTCTTACAAAATAGGGTCTACTGATATTTTATTATTTTGGTGACTCCCATTATTTTTATGCATAGGAAAGTTTTCCCTAATCCCCATGAAGTTTAATTGTAATGGTTGTAGACACAATAAAGAGAATGTGTGAGTACATGCACATAAATATCTTTTGCTATAAAGTAATTAAAAATCCTCACTATAAAATAGTAAGGAAGTTGGGGTTTGGGTTCAAAAGCAAGAAGAGAATCAGTCCTGAATGAAATTTTGAAAATGTGAATTCTTACAAAGTGATTTCTTACTTCCCTGAATGCCATAATAGAAAAGAATATCCTTGCTATTTCATTTCATTTGTGTGGGCAGCCGAGGGGCCCAGTCCAGAGTGGCTGTGGTTGTCAGGCTTAGAAGCTAGGGGGCCTGTGTTTCAAAGACCAGAGTGGAGATTGCCAGCTCACCACGTTCACCCTGCTCTACAAGTTACCAGTCCTCAGCAGAAACCCACTGGGACTGAGCTGTTTCAATCACAGGGGCTGCCAGGGTGCTGCTGGCCAAGCTGAGTTTTATAAATATGCCTGACCAACGCGGCAGTGGGGTTTCCACTTACAGAATTCCTTGTTTAATGTCTCCTCTGGAAGTGGGGTTGGGGAAAGATAGTAGTTTGGTTATCTAATTTCTTTTTGACAAAGCCAAATCCTTGCAGAGATTATTAACAGGCAGGATAGAAGCCCAACTGATGACATGGAAATGTGGTTTTCATTCTAGCTTTATTTTGATTCTGTGCTTGGGTTTTTGTTGTTTTTCTTTTTGTTTTTGTTTCTTTGCAGGAAGAAAAAAAAAAGGGGAGAAAACCCCTTCTGGCACTGTGTGTTATACTTACTTCATGGCCAAAGAGAGTTTCGTGGGAAAGTTTGCTGTGTGTCATAAAACCATTTTCTTTTCCTTGATCCATAGTTTTTAAAAACCTTAACTAAAATAAAAACTCCCATATCCCTAGACAGATAGACAGATTTTTAAAAGGAAAGAAGAAAGAATAGGAAAGAAAATTAAGCCAATAGAGCCACTTGCTTTAATATGAAACTTTTCATAATTTAATCTTTCCCTAAAATTAATACATAGGATTCATTGCAGCTATAAAACATTAAAAACTTTGGCTTTTCAGTCACTTAACTTTCTGTTGGATATTTTCAGAAGAAAGTCAATGGGATTGAAATCTTTTGAAAAAACTAAAGGGTGACTATCTCCTTTGGCTCTACTCTTTGACATTAAATTCCTAGCTTTCAAAAAACCTAAAATAAGCCAGTTTGGATAGTGATGGAACATTTTTCCTTCTCCTTAAAATTATGTTTATGTATTCACATACAATCTCGTATTTGAGATTAATTGCGATAAACAGAGGCCTTTGTAGATTTTTATTTTAATGATGCGAGGGAGCTCTGCTGTCCTCAGATGATTCCCCTACCTACCAGAACCTGGAAGTTCATACCAAAGCTTCGCCTTTTAATGAGGTTTTCCTGGAGTAAAATGCAAAGAGTCTCAACGGCTGATACTAATCAGACATTAGCCCTGTAAAGTGCTTTACCAGGCCTCCTCTTCAGAGGTAGGTTTAACGGGAGAAAGCCACGTGCTCTACTGGGACCCAGTCTCGACTGAGGGGAGGGAGAAGGCAGACGCAGAGCCGGTTCAGAGCCTGTGACATAACTAGAAAGATACAGCCATTAAGAAAACATTTCTTTGTTTTATACTTCCTGTCTTCTTCCAACAAGATGTGTGAATAATTCTCAGCAGCAATATGTGGGACTAAGGAAAGAGAGCTGCATTTTAGAAGGGAGAAGCCTGTGTTATGGGAGACTAGGAAGCATGTTCTGGCTGGGGACACACTTAGGGTCATGAGGACCAGGACATCATGCCATACTGTGTCAGGAGAGGAAACCCAGGGCTCCAGAAAGCTGGACCTGGTCACTCAGTTCATCCCAGAGCTCAGAAGGTCAAGGGTTGAGATCACTTTGTCTCACAACCTAGGCAGCGGTATAACTCATAACACTTCTGACATGGTAAGAAGAATCTTCACTACATCTCAGCTTCTATGAAACAACTGATGTGCTATTTAAAAAAATGAGTTCCAATCAAGTCTTTCTTGGAAAAATAAAGATGACAAGATAGTTTCATACAAGATTAAAAGATTTTAGTTAAATATATGCTGAACAAGAAGTAAACACATTTGGTCTTCTCTTGAAAACAATAGTAAGAAACATTTCAAGGATTTCTTTCCAAAATACTGAAGTAATGACTTTTAAAAAGATGAATTATAGGCATACAGCTAATGTAGCTTTGCATGTAAGTTTGAAAATTCTTTGGGCCTATATGAAATACCTAGATTAACACAATGATTTGTGAATGGTAGCAATCCATGTGGAATTAATTGATCAAGTACATATATTGATTCCCTTCTCCCTTATTCTGCAGCATGTTTCTGAAGTAAAATGAGACCATTAAAAAGAGATCAGTTACACTCTCAACCTTCCCAGAGGCTTAAATTCCTAAGAGGCAAATCAAGCAGAAGAATAGAAAGAGGTATATAAACCTCTGATGTTTTACATCTTTGACCTCAATTATTTTATGACCATTTCCTTTGGGTTCCACCTGATTTCTTTAAGAGATTGGAACTATGTCTGGTTTGTCTTGTTTTGTTGTGGGTATCAGGAATCGAATGCAGGATCTTGTGCTTGCAAGGCAGTTACTATGCCGCTGAACTATATCACCAGCCCTGTTTTTATTTTTAACAAGGGTGGATAAGATTAGCTCATTTTAAAAGTACTAAAACTCCTAAAGCACTCACCCTCTGCTAGAGAAGCAAAGTCAAAACAAAAGCCCAAATAATTTTTCGAAGGACTCAGATGCTATGGAGAGGAAACCTGATCCTTAGCTCCTACTCAAGCAAGCAGAGAAAATGTTCTCCCTCTGTCTTCCCGGAAAATCCTCCTCTATCCTTGCAAGGTAAAAGATTGGCAGGGAGTGGGCAAAGGACAATGAGAAGCAGACACAGACACGTATTTCGTTGTACACATGACCATCACACACTCACAGAGGGCTTTTTAGTCTGAGACTGTGATCTGAGAGTTAATTGGGGATTCCTGTCCTCAGCACAACTCATCTGAGATGGGGACTTCCCTCACCTCTAAGTAGACCCCTCACAAACGCCTTGAAAAGTTTGCAATGTACAGTTCCTTCCTGGAAGAAAGGAAGAACTAGTTGAAAATGCTATCAAGAACTGGTTGAAAATGTTAATATCTTGATATAAAGCAAAGCCATTTAGACAACTTAGTGACAAACACAGGGCAGGATTCAATCTCCATTTAGGCCAAGTATCACCAAATTTGCTCTGCAGAGTCCAGTCATTGCTGCTAGTGAACTCTGCCTCTGTGGTCTGGAATCAACCGCAGACGATCCATACCTGGATTGGCACGGACGTGTGTGGATAAAACTTCACCTACACAGATTATAAAGATGGAGAGGTTCTGGGTTTAACCTAAGGACTATACTTTGTTGAGCCCCAATTTAGGCGGTACTAATAATGCTAAATCTAAAATAATAAATACATAGCAGTAATGAGTGCTTACCTCACTTAATTATCACAAAGTTCCCATGAAGTAAATACTATTATTTAAGGATGACATTCAAAATAATTAACTAGTCATATGTTCAATCTATCAGAACACAAAATATAAATATATAGTGGTTTAAAATCAAATAACTGTGCCACCCCTGGGTTACAGATTTAGAACAGGGGAATAAATTGTCTTCCGTTATGTAAACTATAACTAGGAGAGCTGGGTTTTCATGCTTATGATCTCCCTCTAGAGCCCATGTTCTTAGCCACTTGATCCACACTCCATGGACCAGGGAGACTTTGCTTCAGTCACGTGCTGTTTATCACCAGCACAAGGACAAACTGTATAACACTTCTGTAGTGGTTGATTGATTGTGTCAACTTGAGACATTTAGAAACTTAACTAAATGGGTTTAACAACTCTACACCAAGGGTGTAGAAGAAGACCCGCCCTAGGAAGGCTCATCAGCAGGAGGTACAAAAGGGAGGGAGGAAAGACAAATGCATTCCTTTCTTGGGAGAAGCCCCAGTCTTCACCTTGGTTGGACCTCCTCCCCTGGCTTCCAGTGTAGAGTCTGGTATGGACTCTTCAGCCTTTCATCGCAGAGCCTTCTGCCTGCTGGAGTGGACTTGCACAAGACACTAGGGTGAACACCAGACCTTGGATTGAATCCTTCGGCCTCCAGTGTGTAGACACCCTCTGCAGGGTCCTCATTCAACTCTGTGGCTGACCACCATAAGCCAATCTTGCTGGTTTCTTTTACATTTGTATATCTTGTGTTATATCTGTTCTCTCTAGTAAAAAACCCTAATACAACTTCCAAAAACATTCCAAACACAGGTGAGCTATGGTAGTCTAGAGCTATTTCAACATGTTAATGTTTAACATTGAAAATAAATTGAAAGGAAATGTGAATTTCTTTGGCCTTTAATTTAAATCTTTTCCCTCTTTCTTTCTTTCTTGTTTATTTATTTGATCTGTTAATGCAATGGCGAGCAAAAACACCGAAACAACCAGGATTTGAAGGCAAGTTTATTTACATTGACGGGCACTGATTTTGATCATTCCCAGAATATCAGGCCCTGATCTCTAGTGGTCTAGAATTTATGTTGGATAAGCAAGCAGGAAGTACAGAGGCAGAATGGCTTGAGAAGGGGGAATTGTTTTATACCATGTGTATCACAGTGACCAGCTATGCATCACAGTGACAGCCATTTCTAAGAGACAGAAGCAACCAAAACTGGAATAGGAACTGTCACCTGGGCAACTGAATTATACTCATGGTTGGCGGGGGGGGGGGGGGGGGGG
>PVLA01014335.1:0-31095 GCA_004027455.1 Hydrochoerus hydrochaeris | reverse complement strand
CCCTCTCCTCTCCTCCCCTCTCTCTCACTGTCTTTCTCTCTGTCTCTCTCTCCCTGTCTCTGTCTCTCTGTCTCTGTCTCTGTGTCTCTCTCTGTCATTCTCAAGCATGTCAACTCATCACTTCAGTTCTCTGATATCTTTAAAATTGTTTTCATGTTTGTTTTATGCTTCTAGTTATTTCAGGAAAAACACTGAATTGCAGGAAAGCACTACAGCCTATCTAAAAGCAGCTTAGGGGGATCTCTTTGATGTACACTCTGGGGATAATATTCTCACACTTAAATTCCTTGATGACTCTCCATTGCCCTTAAGATATACTCCAGAGTCTGTAAAAGAATTTATGAAATTTCCTGCAGTAAAATGCTTGTTTGTGTCATCTTCTCTTAGAGCCCTATACCTCGCCTTGTAGACTTGTCCTCCTGGAACAGATTTTCTTTGGGGTTCCTTCTTCATCTAATTCATTTTTCTTGTTAATTTTAATTTGTATTTTTATTGGGACATGTTTGCAGTATACAATGATTGCATTCGTTGTGAGCAGGTGACCCATGTACATAACACGTTAGGATTCTCTTGGTGTCCCTGCCCCTCAATTCCATTTTCACTGCCTCCATCTTTTGACCCCTGTAGGCTAATTCTCACTTGCTCTTTGGGACCCATCTTGTCCCTCATTTTTGAAGAAAGCTATTAAGTTTTGATTTAGGATTTCCCACCTAGATTCTCTTACTACATCAAGTTATCATTGTCTGTTCACTCTTCTGTATTCCCTAACAGACTTTTGATTTCTTCTGATGATTGGAAATGTCACATTTGTCATCAGAAAAACATCAAGGAGTTTAGCAACGTGGGGTCTGGGTTCAAATGTTAGCTCTGACACCTCCTAGCTATCTAATGGAGATACCAAAAGGGCTTATTATGTGATTTAGAAAAAAAGAAAGTAAACATAAAAAAATAGAGTGCCCTTTGCAATAACACGGTCTCACATAAAAAGAAGCATAATAAATAAATATAATGGAGGGGAAAACTAGGAGGGAAAAGGGAAAATGCGAATTACTGATCCATGCCTTTCTTGACACAATCAATGGAAAGCCAATGATAAGCCAACTCCATTCAGGGTTTATCCCTCCATTCCACTAAAATTACCCTGGCCATGTGTCTTAGTTACTTTTCTCATTGTTGAAACAAAATACCCAGTGTGCACAAGTTAAGGGAGGAAAGGTTTATTTAGCTCACAGTATGTAGAGGTTTCAGCTCATAATCAGCTGACTCCAAGGCAGGGTGGCATGGCAGACAGACATTGCAGAGAAGAAAGAGGTCATGGCAGGCAGAAGGCAGCAGAGCAGGCAAGGGACCAACCAAGTCTCTTTGTGTCCCTTATACTGTATCCAGGCTACCAGGATTAGGGCAGCACTAAACCAGTTAGTGGACTGATTTAGTAATCACCCACTCTTAATCCTAGCATTGCATCATAAAATAATCACACACTCTAGATCCAGCCACCTCTGAAAAAGCCCCACCCATGACTGCACAAGGCTTTGGGGAGCATCTAGACACAAGCCATAGCACCTGTCACTTCTCTTTGCCTGGGTAATGCTCACTATTCACTTTAAATAACCAACGGTCAGTGCTCACTATTCACTTTGTATAACCTGTTAGCAGTATTTGCCCAGTTGTTCATTTTTCTTTCTATATTTGTCTTCAAGGACATCATACTTCCTAGACTTGCTTCCTTGACTCTTTTGCAGGGTTCTCCTCCTTTCCTTGACCTCTTAAGATTATGGTGTCCAGAGCTCAGTCCGTGGCCCTTCCTCTTGCCTTTCCACGAATTTCCCACAATGATCTCATTATATTTCTCAGTTTCAAGTATCGTGTATATGTCAAAGACTCAAAATTACTTCTCCAGCTTGAATCTCTCTCCTTCATTCCAGATTTGTCTCTGAACTTTCCTACTTACTATCTTCAACATAGGTCTCTATGTATCTCTAACTCACCATGTCCCAAATTGTCCTCCCAAGCTCTACCCAAAGCCTTGCCCATGTCAGCTAGTAACATATCTGTCCCTCCAGAAGCTCTGACAAAAATCCATAAGGTTTTTCTTGGTTCTCCTCTTTCTCATACCCTACAATAAATCAGTACATCTTGTTAACAGTGTATCTGTCAGTTCACCTTGTTGGTTCCAACCATTCTACAGGAAGCTGTTGGAAAGTTCACTGTTTTATTGTGGGGAGGAGAAGATGAAGATGGGGTCCTGCTGGATAGTCCAGGCCTTGAACTGCTATCCAGTCCAGACCAGCCTCAAATTTTCAATCCCTCTACCTCAGCCCTCCCAAGTGCAGGAATTACGGGTGCGCCCCACCACACTTGGCTGGAAAGTTGTCTTTTGTTAATGATTCTCCCAAAGACTCATAAAATAATTTCCCCTTACAGCACATGGTGTGGGACTTAGTCACACCCCCATGCTGAGCTTCGAGAAAGGCTGACAAATATGAGCTACATTATTTCCTGAAAACCAGTCAGATTTCTTTTATCTTGCAAAAGAACCGGTTCTTGCATCACAGATTCTAAAAGACCTCCAGTCTCTGTGGGTTGGTGTGTAGAGTGACAGAAAACTAGCATTAGAATCTACATTCTAAGTCAGACGTGGTGCCGCAGAAAGACCATGACAAGTTTGAGACCAACCTGGGCTATATAGTGAGACCCTGTCTCAAACAAACAGAAAATCTACATTCTAAATACCAGGTGTGATCCTAAATTTATATTACTCATATCCAGGACAATCTAAAAAGGTTCTTTTCCTACCTGGGCCAGCCAAATTTCCTATCTGTTTCAGTAAGGGATCAGTTTCAGAGTTCAGAATCTGCTCCAGCAAATTTGTTAAATCATCGAATAAGGTTCATTATATGGTTTAAACATTGTTCAAAAAGCAAAAGAAAAAAATGGTCAAGGTAGACAGACATTTCTCAGAACTGTGATCCAAAAGAGAATCTGTCCTCTGTTAAACAAGAAGCAATTGGCCACTGAGGGTGGAGCTAGAGCACTTAGTGTGCGAGATGCTCTGGGTCCCATGTGTAAAAAGAGAGGTAAGAGGAAGAAAGTGTCCTACAAGAGCTGAAAACTCCGGAAATATAGCATTATTGCCACAATCGGGAAGCTGCCAGTCAGCGCCACAACAGTGCTGGTGAAGGGAACAGAGCAGAAAGAGTGGAGACAGAGCTTTGCCTTGTTTCTGACCCAAAACAAACATCTGAGCACTTGACTGACAGATGCAAATGACGTCCAGCATCCTAGTTAAAGATACCCTGAAGGAGGTTAGAGGATCTAACACAGGAAATCTATTGAAAGGCATGGTTTGTGTATTTATATCTATTACAAAAGAATCTGTTTATTTGTGTGGAGAGCTTGAAGCAGGTAGCAGAGGTATCTGGGGGCAATAAATAATTGTGAAAATCATTTTGCCCAGTATCTACACTCCCATCCTTTCTCTGATCATTTTAACAGAAGCAACAGGAAGTGGCAAAGTGTTCTGAGTTTTGTGCTTCTGCAAAAACACAGGGCACTACAATTTGAAGAAGAGCTGAAGGGAAGACAGCTGTCAGGGAAAAAGCGAAATACTTTTATTATTCATTCATTGGATAAATCAGCCCAGGAGAAACTGAGCACGTGCTATTTCCATACTATGCTTACACCCCCAATAAAATATTCAAGAATATAGAGAAAGAGATGGGCTTGTGAAGAACCTCTTTTAACTGAGGCTTGTGAAAACAAGTTCAAGATACATTTTTAAATACATATTGTAAAGCATGGTAGACAAATTAGTGAGGATCAAAGAGGCACCCAGGAATATTTTAATCTGAATCCTTATGTGATTTAAAATGTTTGCAGACAAAATAATTTGAGCCCCACCCAAAAGAACTTGGGCCAAGCAGGGGTGGGGAGTCTTGTCTACCTCTACCCTTCTGAGAGACAGGGCTGCTCAGTTTTACCAGGCTCTAATAAGGCAGGCATTAGGTCTCCTGCTAGCTGGACCCCAGGATTCTTTCCTCATGGGAAGCTCTAAACTGTTTGCTGACTACCACTGACGTTCCAGAGCTACACTGCTCTCTGCCTTTCTGCTCAGCCTTGACCTATCCTTTCTCTTGGGGTGTCCCCCCACCCCGGACTGCACTTAGATGGCACTGATCTGAGAATAATTGCATAGAACACTCTCTCAGCCTCACATCTTTGCGGTCTGCAAAATTAAATACACCAGTCTTTAAGATATTACCGCCCTTATCAGAGAAAATGCCAAAGTTCTAGCCTCTTGATAAGATGGTGTTGTTGTTGCCATAGTGTAATTCCAGGAGCTTCATTCATTAGCCGATATCTAGGAACCCACCTCAGCTAGGAACACCTATGTGGTGATCTTGGACTCTAGGCTACACTGCCCAGACTCATCTCCAGCCTGAAACACAGCAGGGCTAGTGTCAATGATAAATCTGACAGTGAGGCTGGGTGTGGTGACACAACTTTAATCTGGAGGCTAATCAGGAGGCTGAGGCAAGAGGGTTGAAAGTTCCAAGCCAGCCAGGGCAACTTAATGAGATCCTGTGTGAAAAAATATATAAAATAAAATGGACTAGGGATTTAGCACAGTGGTATAGTACTGCACAGACAAAAAAAAGACGGTGATGTGAACCTAAAGTCCCTTTTCCTTCACTCCAAAAATTCTTCAACGTTCAGATCTCCCCAGATCTGAAAGCTTTGAAGGTAGTAAAATACAACAGAACAAGACAGAAGAACAAAGCCAATTGAGACAATGCTGTGAAATTGGTATAGAACTTCACAGCAAGTTACCTGGATAACAATAATAGGTCCCATAGTATATTTCATTATCTTCATAATAGTTGTCCATTCAATCAGGTATAGCCAAATCAAACCAAAAACAGAACATTATAAAACCAATCAAAACAGAATATTGAATAGAGCAAAACAATCAGAACAAAGCAAAACAGTGAAAACAATATTGGCCTTCAAAGGGAAGACAGAAGGAAATCCCCCATATGTGCTATATTGCATATGGTCATCCTCCCAAGAGATGCTCAGACCTCTGGCCCCCAGTTGCTAACGGGGGTGGGAAGGATGGGATGTCTGATTCTCGGCCCACACCCAGGAGGCTCATGGAGAGCTGGCTGTTTCTCTTCCTGGCTCGCCCGCTGCTTGCCCACTGCAGCTGCTTGCCAGGCAGGAGACGTGTTGTTTTCTTGCTCTGTGCCCTAAGTTCCACCATGGCTGAATCTCAGGAGATGCTGATTAGTTCTCTTCCTGGCTCGCTCACACCCCAGACCAATTCTCTCACTCCTCCCAACCTGAAGAAAACTTGTCACTGTGGCAGATTGTCATTTTTCAACCGTAGCGGCAGCATCAGCAGTGCTTCTGCCCTGCAGGCTTGTCTTCTCCGCTTTTTATAAAGCGACGGCGACACAGTGTCCAAGTGCAGTCCACATGCTCTGCCCTGGAATTCGTGCTGATGGTGGAAGCAGCAGCGAGGTTCTAAACAGCAAGACAGCTCCTTCTGGGTGTCCCACGTTACTTGCTCTTGGGAAACGGCTGGGTGTCACCCACGGCAGCCTGGTCTTTGGGACATGAAGAAGCTAGGCGAAGCGTTCCGGCAGGCAGCTCCAGCCAACAGCCTGTCCTTGGCGTGGAAGTGAGGACACAGTTCGGGCTGTAACCTGTGAGTCACTTAGCCTTTGACAAACCGTACACTCTGTGGCCATCCCGTTCCCGGTTCTCCCACTCCATGAGCTTAATAAATGAGTGTTTTACCCATTAAGTTTGAGAGACGTTTGCAATGTAGGAATAGTTGTTACAATAGTCATTTATCTTTTCTTTCCAAAAAAACAAAACCAAAAAAAAAAAAAAAAAACAACTTACCATGTTCCAACGAAGGGCTAGAGGTGAATTTCCAGCCCCAGCCCTGAACTACTGGTCTTTTTCCTATTGAAATCTGAAACACTCTCCTCCTGGTCATTGGAGGACTTGCAGCTGCCTCTTCACTCTTCCTGTAACTCTCCTTGGCTTCGCTCTCAGAAGGCCTTTCTTTCCCTTGGCCCCGTTCTCTCTGTATTATGTGTTGTTTGTCTGCAGTACAATAGCTGTGCAGTTGCTAAGGCTGGGTCCACCCTTCCCTGGTGTTGGGATTCCTCACCTATTATTCCAAGTTCATGTCTAAGCCAAGGCTTCCCAGGGCCATTTGGTCCAGATGGTGAAACTCTTCCCAAGAGTTTATTTGTCCAACACGTTCCCTCCTCTGCAGCTCCCTTCTCTCCACACTTCCTCGGTTGTTTAAGGGACAGCTGTGAGTACACTGCAGGGTTCTTTGAGGGGATCAGTACAATAATTTTGTCACCAGTAGTAATGCCCAACCCACCACCGCAGGATCTCAATGTATAGTAATTTTCCTTAACTCCCCCTCTTTATCCAAGAGTCTGACATTCCCGCTGGATATTTCAATGGGCTATTGCTTCAAGTCTGAGAAATTTCCAGGGCCAAAATGATTGCTCTGTGATTAGTATTTATTTACACTGAATAATGTTTTAACCTGGAGGGTCATCAGATATATTTTCAAAAGCAGACAAGTTTATCTTTTTTTTTTTTTCTTTTTAGTAGTGCTGGGGATTGAACCCAGGGCCTTATGCATGCTAAGCAAATGCTCTATTCCCAGTCCACCAATATTTTTAAATATTGCATTTTTGGCACTAATACAATCCTATAAATAAAATTGTTTGGGGATGTCATGCAAATTTTTAAAAAAGTTTCATAAAGTTGATTCTAATTCTGCAGATGTTATTTTTCCTATAAGGGTCAAGAAGTTCATAGGCACATCCTAAGGGCCTAAAGGAATTGTTGCTGTCTCTGCTGTTGTTATTTATTGTTGTTTTAAAATGAACCATGCACTGCTTGAATTTATTTTAAAAAGAAATGTTCAACTCTGTAGGTCACTGGCCCAAGTCAAGGCTGTTCTTAAGCCTATTGGTTGCTCAACTTTTGTACTGAATACATAATATATTGCAAACTGCTTTTCTATTATTTCTCAAACACACATAGAAACCATGATAATTATCAATTTATTTTAAAATATTGCGGAACATGTTCATAGTAATCCTAGCATATTTCTCAATCAATAGCTATTGATGATGACATGGAAGTAGACACAATACTGTAGGCTTTCTGAAGGTCCTTCTGCTCAGCACACTCAGAGGCTCACTTCTACCATCTTCCCTTCTAATCTGAAGATGGCAGATTTAGCTGCCTTCCCTGGGGAATGAAGGGAACCTTCAGAATCACAGTGTCTAATGTAAAGATTACCTAACCCTACATAACATTCATAAATTTCACCAAGGAAAAAACAAGAGTTATTTCAGAACATAGGCCTCAGGATAACATAGCAACACAACTGGGGAGACAGTGTGTATGTGTGTGCTTCGTAGCAGGCAAAAGCTGTATTTCACACAGATCTCAGCCATAATGATGCAGAGCATGCTGGGGAAATGACTGGGGTGCCTCCCATCAGTTTGTGACCACCATCCCAACCAAAATCTTACATGAATAGTCTAATATAGTCTTCAAAAAAATGCACATTAAAAAATTACTGCTAGAACAAACCTTAGGTTCAACTTTCCCACGCTTACATGACAAATAATAATTTAGCTCATCTTTTTCTGTGGTATTTCTGGCTTATTTCTTAAACAGAAGGATTTCTGTTTCAACACGATCTATAAGTGCTCACATTTTTTTCAGGAACCTGAGTGGCCTCTACTGTGATTTCAGTTTCACAGGGGGTGGAGAAAGGAGGGGCGATGGGAATCACATAAAAGTTATTGGTTCGCTGCCATTATAATGAAAACCATGTGTATGAGGAAATTTACAGCCATAAATCTCCTCATGGACATAACTTCTAATTAAAACCTCATAACAATCTTTTCCAGATAATGGACATAATGCTGAGATCCAGTTTAATTTCATTGTTTCAGAAATAGACTTGAAGAATGTGTATGGAGTGAGGCCGTGTGACAGTACCATCACGGGGGTAGTAGAAGAAATATTATAGTTACCGTCTTTCAAGCAATGCAGAGAAGGGGAAGTTGAAATTATTGACTTGAAAAAAATGGTATCAACTAGGTATGGGCCGTAACTCAATGATATATAACGTTTTCCTGGCGTGTGACACGCTGGCTTCAATCCCCAGCACCCGCTTCAAAAAAAGTGTTTACTGCTGAGAATTAGTATCAGTACATCTCAAATATCTTATTTGGTATTGAAATCATCTGATTTAGAAAACTAATCTCCCTGCAAAGTGAACATACACACTAGACAGAATGCATGGACATACACGCTCCAGACAGTATGTCTCATGAGCAGTTTACTGGAGCTGTGTTGTGGGGTCCTGGGATTGGTCCTCAGCACCAATAAGAATTTTTAGAAAGAAAAGAAAATAGCTCCTAGTTTATGCTGCTTGGTGGGCTCAGAGGATGGAATATGTGTGGTGATAAAACCATGATCCCATTCTTTGGATCCTGACCTCTTACATAGCCCAGCTTGCCTCTTGGGCAACTCCTTTCAGTCAATCCAAACAGAGTTCACAAATTCCTGGAAGAAAGACAAGTGTTTTCCCAGAGGAAGGCAGATTACATAGAAGGGCAGACAAAAAATGTTAATGACTCCAGTTTAAACCCAAATTTCAAAACCATCTCATGGAAGACAGAGAAAAATTTCTTTTTCAGTTAGAATCATGGGGAAAGAACAATAACTTGACCCCTCAAATAGTTGTCACCACTTTCTTTATTAAGAATTGTTTGCCAGGCATGGTGAAGCATTCCTGTGATCCCAGCATTCAGAAGGCTGAAACAGCAGAATCTCAATGAGATTCTGTAACCTAGGCCAGGCCAGCCTAGGTTACAGAGTGAGTTCAAAACCAGCCTCAACTACACAGTGAGATTTTGCTTCAGAAAACAAAGACAGGAACCAGGTGTGGTGGTGCATGCCTGTAATCTTAGCCCTTAGGAGGCTGAGGCAGGAGGATCATAGCAAATTCAAGACCAGCCTAGGCTACAAAGTGAGCTCAAGCCCAGTTTGAACTGCACAAGGAGACCCTGTCTCAAAAAGGCAAAAAAAAAAAAAAAAGAAAGAAAGAAAAGAAGGAACAAAGAGAGAGAAAGATAGGAAAAGAAAAGAGAAAGAAAAGAAAGAAAGAGAAAGAAAGAAAGAAAAAGAAAAAGAAAGAAACTGCTTCTCTTTTCTTCTCAATTGGACAAGGTTATGGTGGCAATAAACATGTTTAATCTATTAGTTTAAATGATAGACCTAAGAGCCCTCTTTGAACTCTTCTCCTTTTGAAAGTCATGACTAATCAAAAAGCATAAATCATTATTAAATACAATAAATCTAATGGGTATATCACTTGGCTATAACATCAAGGCCATTCATCAACTAAGCATATGTCCTAATGATAACTGATACACATTATAAATGGTATTTTTCTTGAAGCAAGATTGCATTTAATCACTGGTGATACAAGTGACAAACGTAAAGCAGCAACTCAACAAAAAAATATGCAACCACCTCTATGCCAACACAAACAGAGGTTTATTGACCACACCTGATTTTAAGCCCCCTCATTTCCTTTTAATACTTTAATAAAAAACATTTATAGCCTAGCCAGCTTATACATGTATATTTAAAATGCAGAGAGTGACATCAGACAAGTTTAGCACCTTATAGAAACTTGCCAGAAGCAGCATACTGTCAATGAAATGTAATAAACAAACAAACAAAAACCCTATTTTTAAATGAACTTGGTCATTTATTATCAATTATTTTCACAATCTGCTTAAGACATCTAAGGCTGGGCCTATCAAAGCTCTCTCAGCTCCTTAATTCAAGCCTGGCCTTTATGTTCAAGAGCTCAAGCTGCTGGCAGAGACAAGGGCCTGGGATTATGCCTGAAGGAGGGTACCTAGGAGTGATCATTCTCGGCGAACATCTGCAGCCATTGAGAGCGACCTGCTCAGAGAGCCGGGCAGCAGGCCATTATGGCCTGGCCTCTGCGTCCCCGCTCAGCTGCCACCGTACTGAAGTGCCAGGTGCAGAGTCCTCGCTCAAGAGGAGACTATTGAGAAGGGTAACGTTCACAGCGATTACAGACTGATCATTATTCGCTCCCTAGCTCCTTGGTTCAGCCAACTGGTTGCTTCACTGATTATTTTCTCTTTATCGCCGAAAATGGTATCCCATGGTTAAGGGCCAATTACATCTTTCTTTCTAGTAAGGCCTGTGTTTCAAAATTATGTGGTGTGTGGTTTGTCAGATTGTACCTATTTGCCATAAATCTGAAGAAATTGTTCCATTCAATGTTTTGCATTGGGAGGGTGGAGAGTTACACAAACTATTACACCCTTCATATCGCTTAATAAAAAATTGAACTGCCTCTGTGGTCCACTTGCTATTTTCTTTTTAGTCTGAGTGTCATGGTTGAGCAAGTTCTTAGCTTATCTTTGTAGAGCTCTTCATGTTCTCACTGACGCAGATTGTAAGTTGTATTTCATTTCCATGCACCTAAAAAGCAGGGTACTGTGCTTGCGTTCATAAATGTGGTACAAATTTTATAGGGTACAATACAATAAATATTTTATGGAAGTGCTGTATATGGCCAAAAACTAATTAAAAGCAAGCTAAATCTTTTATTTCCCCCTTATAATGAGATATGAAGGCCAAAGTGTTTCAGTAAAACAATGGTTTTCATTGCTATGCGACACAGTCGTTAAAGGCTGTCTGAACTCTGGGGTTTCAGCGGAAGAACAAGGGAGCTGAAAGTGCTGCTCAGCGATGCCCCTGTAAGCAAAAGTCCACCGCAACACTGCTGTCCAAGAAGGAACCCCGAAAACAAATGTTTAAAATTCAGTATTTGAAACAATTGAGAAATGGGCACAGTTTTCCCATTCAAATAAGCATAAATCCTTTCATACTGAATCTCCAAACTTACCAATTTGCCCAGTTTTTATTAGTATAGGAAAATTCCAAGACTTACAAAGCATTGCAACTGATATCAGTTAACATTTTAGAAAGAGACTTAGCATATTTGGAAATTTTGAAACCATAGGGGTAAAAATTATTTTCCATCTTTTTGTTCTTTTCCTCAAAAGTTAAAAAAAAAGAAAGAAATGCAGTGGCAACAGTAAAATCAAACAAATACTCAAGCGTATTTTCTAAATCTAAGATAATTTTACTCCCTTATGAATATTAACTATATCACATAGAAATTGGTTTGCTCAAAAAATTACCATATTTATATTAAATTTCAGAACAAATCTTATTTAAATGCATGCTTATAGTTTACCATTTAAACTTTTTTAAATAAGTAGAAACTGATGTTATTGAATCTTATAGATACTAACTTTTTTTAACTTTTTCTAAACCATGAAAAGCCAACCAAGACTATAAAGGAGAAGGATCTATTTTAAAATGTCTCTTGCTGTGTAAAACTGATTCAGAAAGCATTATTTTAGAAATGGATTTTCAAAAAAGAAAAGTGGATTTAAAAAGAAAAAGACAAAGTTCATAACTTTTCTATTGCTATGTAAAATATTACCTAGATCTCTCCTTGGGAATTGTGTTTTCCATGAGCCATTATTTTGAAATCTCTTTCCTTCTCTCTTGCAGTGAGAAAATATTCCTTTATATTAGAAGCTGGTCTCACCATTTGCTGATTGGAATAAATAATACAAACAGAATTTTGTTACCAACTTAAAGCATAAATACCCAGTAATAAATATCAGTTACAGACCACAGTCAGGTGACCCTTCAAAGTTAACTGTCCCCAACTCTCCAATTCTCAGGCTTGTCTCTTTTAAGATTGACTTCATGAATTTTTTATATAACAACAGGTTGTTGGAGATCACTAAGATTCATATGTAAGTTGTAAAAATATTATTTAATTGAACACCTATGTTGTGAATATCTGATTCATACATCAAATGTGATTCAGATTACTCATGTGGTTTTGCACAATTATAAATCTTAGATTGAGAATGATTAAAAATTTTGTCCAGGGATGGACACAAGCTCAGGAATAGGGCATTTACCTAACAGGCCTGAGATCCCAGGCTTTGATCCCCAACACCAGAAACAAATTTGCCCGAAGCCCATCCTGGTGGCCCATGCCTAAAATCCCAGCGCTTGGAAGCCTGCTGCGAGAGTATTGCAAATTCAAGGCCACTCTGAGCTACATGGCAAGTTTGCGGCCAGTCTGGACTACATAGTGAAGACCTGTCTGAAATAAAAGGTGCTGCCCAAGGCAATTATGTATAATTACACAATTTTTGTTGTTGTTTTTGAGGCAGGGTCATGTTATATGGCTCAGGCCAGCCTATATAGCCACGGTTGGCCTCAAATTTTGTCTTCCTGCCTCAGCTTTAAGTGATGGAATTACAGGCACATGCCACCAAACCCAACAATACACTGAATTCTTGCAGGTTCCTTTTATAAAATGACTGTCACTTCTAAGCAAAAAGTGTCAGATCTCTGCTCTATCGCCAGCATTCATTGCATATAATATTTAATAATAGAAAATCATACATTTCTCATGAAAACAGCTTTCAGTGCATGCTGTGCTAGTCCTTTTGCTTTTGATTGATTGAGCCTTGATTCTTTAGAAGAGATTTTATTTGGCTCACATCTTGAATGCCGTGAGTGGGGTAGGGGTCCCACAACATGCCAGGGAAACAGAAAAGAACCTGGTTCAAGGGCTGAGGTCACAGCTCAGTGGCACAATGCTTGCTCCATAGGTACAAGGTGCTGGGTTCAAGCCCAGCACCACACAATTATAAAATCCCAAATAAAGTTACATTTAATAAGAGAAAAGAAAAGGGAATGGGACCTGCATGAGAACAGAAGGATCCAAGCACATGAGGTGGCCTTGCTTTATTTACAACCAACTGCTCTCAAGACAGCAAATATGTCCGGAGCACAGCACTAATCTCTCCTGCAGGAACCGCCCAGGACCTGGGACCTGCAGTGGGAACCCACCTCTCAGAAGTTCCACCACCTCGCCACCAAGCCCACAGCACCAAGCCCACAGCACAAGTACACATACGACATATGCCCAAGCCATGGGGCACACACTGACACAGCTTTCTACCTCCTTCTCTTTTATCCACTTATTGTGAACCACATTGCAGATAATAGAACTGAATCTGTTCACTTTGTCAAGACATATTTTCCTTATCTTGTTTTGCTTTGCTTTGCTTTGCTTTGCTTTCTTGGGTTTTTACTACTCATTATGTAGTTCAGGCTGGCCATGAACTCACTGTGTAGCCTAGGTGAGCCTTCAACCTTTGGCAGTCCTGTAATCCTAGCACTTGAGAAGATCACTGCAAGTTCAAGTCCAACTTTAACTGCCCAGTAGGACCTTGTCTCAAAAAAACAAAACAAAACAAAACAGTCATTGAAAACAGTAAAAATAGGGCAGGGGTGTAGTTTAGTGGTAAAGCATGACCACCACATGCACACACGTGCACACACATGCATCTGCACACACATACACACACACACACGAAAGAGCAGCACAGTCACCCTAAAACACATAAGTTCCTCACACACAATTTTGTCACTCAAAGGACTATAGTGACCATGCAGACTGAAGCTTACCGTCAACAGCTCCCATCACACTGAACAAGTCTGGCTCCTTTGCTATCCATAATCCTACTCCCTTGTGATTATACAATCACCCTTAATTCCTTTTTGGAAGTAATGTATGCCATCATCACATTGTGGGCATGAACTCTTTGTCTTGGTATCTCCGGGGGTAAAAGTTCAGGAGGAAAGTCTGTTCTCACTTTTGTTTGTTCTGGGTGAGTCAACTAGTTAAGGATATCTGATTCCACTGGGGAGGTTCAGGCAGGAGGGTCATTGTGAGTTTGAGGCCAGCCTGGGCTACATAGTGAGACCTTGTCTCAAAACAAGAAAAATAAAAAGATATCTGATTCCAGAGATTCCAATAAAATCACAGACGGAGTTAGAGATTCTGTTAGCATGTCAAGTACAATTCAAAAAAAGTGTGGGCTGTGGATTTGAATCCACTGGACTAAGGGACAAAGTTCAGTGGTAATTCTCCTTTAACTTCATAACCTGTTTTGCAATTTTCTTAGTCATGATGATGTCACAGTGTAGTTTCATTCCAAATTTTGATACCCAAATGCATAATTAAACTATATTACTTTCTCTCTCTACCATTCATACAAAACCTTACTTGTGAAAAACAAGGTTATTTTGCTTAGTTTTTAGGATCACTTGAGCTCCTTCATTCACACATTTTCTCTGGAAATTCTGTGAATTCTTCAGATTTCCAAAGTTTTTCTTTTTCTCCTAAAGCACATGTTGGTAATGTATGCGCTTTTCATAAAAATCAATGAACTTAGTCCTATAACTTTTAGTGACCAAAATTACAATAAACTTAAACCTGAGCCTCTCTGATACGGCGCACACTCACGCTACTGCCTCTCAGCCCTCCACTTCTGGAACTGTTCCTTCCACATCTCCAACCTCTGGGCCCAATGAAAAGCTTCCTCGCTTTTTTCTGACTCTACCCATCCTCCTAAAACACACAGTCACAGCTGACTGGCCCAGAAGTAGGCACTTGACACAAAAAATGGCCAATCAAAGTCCTTCCTCAGACTTTTCAACCTGAATCCAAATTAGAGAGTTGGTCTGTCTCTAGTTAAAAATTACTCAATGAGAAACCCCAGCCCCTCCCTTGCTTTTAAGGAGCATGTTTCCTGCACCACACAGGAACATAAACCAGCCTCCAGAGAGTATGAAATTTATAACGAAATGAAATGATAAAAGAAAATGAAAGGCATGGTAGGTATTTGTGCTCCTCGTTTCAGTTGATACCAAGAGCAGCCTTATCTTCACCTTTCCTGGACTTCACTCTTTAACTCTTCCCTTCTATAAACTCCCTTGATTTGTCTAAGTTACTTCAAGACAGAATTCAGTCACTTACGACTAAAACAAAGCCAAGTAGCATATTCGTGCTAATCCCTTAATAACACACATTTTTAAAATCTGACAACTATAATTAAAATGCAAACTGAAATTCCTTGGCATTGGTGTTGCTTCTCATTTTTTTTTCTTAGAAACAATAATAAAAGACTCTGACCAATTTCCAGAATTTCCAAGGATTCCAGCCCATGTTACCCTCCCCTCCAAAATTCTGTATCAAATGTAAATGAGAACCAAAATGTTTAGCAGATATCGGGAAATATCTATGTCTATGGGGATTTAGCCCAGTGGCATAAGCGCCTGCTTGGCAAGCACAAGGTCATGAGTTCGAATTCCGGCAAAAAAAAAAAGTTCAGATGAGAAGGGGACCAAGGTGGGTAAAGGAAGAAAGGAAAAAGAAAAAAAAGAATAGAAAATGGAAACAAAGCTTTTGTAAATAAGGAGGGGAAGAGAGGCAGAAGGGAGGGGCCGGGAATGGGGAAAAAAGGAACTAAGATGTATCATATACAGGACAAGTTCCGTGTGATGAACATGGTCACCACACACAGCTAAAATGTACCGAGAAAAGAAAAAAGAAAAAATTTGAGTATCATAATAGATTTACAGATTAATCCCCACCACTGTTACTCATTTTTGTAGATGAATTATTACAGTTTTGGTCAGTTGTCAGCATTCATTAAAGTCACTTCAAATGTCCCTTTGATATTTCCTCTATTTCCCTTTGAGTTCTCTTTCTTTCTTTCTTTCTTTCTTTCTTTCTCTTTCTGTTGCGATACTGGAGAATTGAACTTAGTACCTGCAGAATTCTAAATCCAATGCAAATGCTGGCAATAAATATTGAAAGCAATGAAAACTAAAATTATGTTACTTTTTGCTCAGTGCTGATTGGCACTGTCCTTAAGTTAAATACCATTACCGTACTAAGTTTAAGAAGGGTAGTGAGTGATAAATGGCGTAGTGACCAATGCTTGTAACCCAAGCATCAGGGAGACAGAGGGAGGAGGATCGCCAAGAGTTCAAGGCCATCCTGGGTTACATAATAAGATCCTATCTAAAAAGTTAAATTAAACTGAATTAACTGAATTACTCCTTCTACATGGTAGGCTGGACTCGATAGAGACTGTGTGGCATCCCGCACATTTGAATGCTAGCAATCAGGAGCCATCTGGGAAGGCATTAGTTAAGACTGAGCCACAGAGCAGCTACAGGTCGGGGTTTCTGACGTCAGCCTCCCACGGAGACTGGGAGGGACACGCGTGGCCTAGACCCGCACCCCCAACAGCTTCCGTGCGGAGAAGTCCGGCTGCTCTGGGTTGCCACTGGAGGAAGCTGAGTCTTAAAGCACTGACTTTCAGTCCAACGGTCTGCTTGAGCCAGGGGGTACCACGGTCGGGGTCCACAGGCTGGCCTTTGGGGTGGGGGTGGGGTCAGGAAGCTAAGAGAGAAAGTCCCAGCTGGGCAGCGCACTAAGGAGCAGCCGGGTGAGCACAGCACAGCTGAGGGCAAACACCTCGGGCGGCGCTGCCCAGCAGGAAAGGCCAGGCAGGACTCTGCATTCATGCGGAAACGCGAGTGTGGAACAAAGTGAGCCCTAGCAGGAGCTCACTCCCCCTCCCGCATCCGTGGGTTTCGGGGACTGCCGGCCCTGGAAAGAAAGCGCTCATTCAAAAAACAGGCGCTGTGGGAGGCTCGTTTTCTAAAATGTCTTTTCATTGGTAGTTTGGAATTTGTTTCTCTCTCCCTTTTTTTTTTCTTTATTTGATTCTCAGTGTTTTCTTTTTCTTCTTTTTCATGTTTGTTCTTTTTTACTTCTATTAATTTTCTTTTACTCATGGGATTTTGTTTCTGTTTTGTTTTGGTTCTTGTTTTTTGAAACAGGGTCTCATTACGAAGTTCGGGCTGGACTTAAACTCACTCCATAGCCCAGGCTGGCCTCTAACTTGCAGCAATCCTCCTGCCTCAGCCTCCCAAGTGCTGGAATTACAGGTGTGTGCTGCCAAATCCGGTTCATCATAGAAATTTTTACCTCGGCTTTCTCTCCTCTTCTCTCCTCTTCTTTCCTATATTTTACAATTTTTACTTCTTTTGTTCTCCTGTTCTCTGCCCCTATATCTTCACTAGTATTACTTTTTACTAATCTTTAGATATTTAGCTGACTCTCTTGCTATTACTGTTGAATTTTTATCTATTGTTATGGCTGTTGTATTTAGTAGGTATTTACTATATATTGGTTTGTGTCTGTATTATAATTATACATCTCTATTCTATGGTTAGAGGTGATACAGTGGTGGCTTTTACTGATTCTTATGGTATTAGCATCCAGTTTGATTTCCACGCTATTATTGTTGCTGATTTTTGCCGTTATTGCCAGGGAGGCGTAGTTGCTGCTATCAATTGCTTTTTACGTTATACCAGTACCTGGTTTGTCTTTTGTCATCAACAATACTGCAGTTCATTTCCAGAAAACTGGGTGCTGGGCCCCATTACACGGCCGACTCTTGTCCCAAACTAGGAGGTGGTTGGATTTTGGGACAGTAGTTAGCCATGCCCCAAGTGCATTACTGAAAAGTGGACAGTTACTAAAGAAATCTCCATATTTGCAACAAAGTCTTTCCACTATAATCAATCTACAAACGTCAGTGTAGGTGCACACATGTGTGCGGGCGTGCACACGTACACACACCCACGCACGCGCACGCACGCATAGGACCGACCCAATAGAAACATAAGAAGAGGCATCAAAATGTTTCTAAAGACTCCCAACTGGCCCCATGCTGACCCATGGGGGCATCAATGGGGAGAAAATCAAAAGCCAAACAGTTGAAGTATACAAAACGATAAAAGAGGAGTCCAAAAAAAAAAAGAACAATAAGGTGCTCCTCAAGCTTAAAGATCCTACAACTCAACAGATAACAAATGACACTAAGCTTGCAGAAGACACTACTAAAAAGTTAGCCGAGCTAAAAAACGATACGAAGACCGAATGACCAATTTATCAAACAATTAAGAATCCATTAAAAGGTATCAAACAAAAATGTACAGGTTTAACAAAAAAAAAAAATTTTTTTAACTCTAGGGAAAGTATGTGTAGCAGCAGTGACAAGTGTGAGGACAAGTGTCTGAACTACAAGATACGGTTAATACAGGTGACCATATACTTAGAAGTGCCTTTAAAAAGGAGAGAACATGGGAAATAGAGCCAGCATCTGCTAGATGTTGCAGAGAAGACTAATCTACGATTAAATGTATTTAGTGCATATCAGAAAAACAACACAAATGGCATAAGAAACCTATTTACAAAAATAACAGAAAAGTTTCCAAATATGAGGAAATAATTTAGCATACAGATAAGCTAGAAATAGGGAAACCCAAATAGTCACAAATGAAATGGAAGCTCTCTACAACACACCTAGTCAAAACCCCAGAAGTCAACACAAGACAGTATCTTACTATCTGATAAGGAAAAGTGACCAATCGCTTAAGATGCTAAGGCTTGAAGGTTACAGTGGACGGACATCCGAACACAGTCCTGAAAGGTCAGGAGGGCTCAGAGGGAAGGAATTCAAGCCCTAAAAGAAAATAACTTCAAAGATGAAAACAAAGCTCTTGTAAATGGGGAGGAGAGGGGAATAGAAAAAAGGAGCAATGAAGATGTTTTATGTACAGTTACAAATTCCATATAACAAATGTGATCACTGTGTTTGGCAAATAGGTACCAATAAAAACTGGGGGGTGAGGGGAACAGTTTCCATCACAGTCTAAGGTATCCTGTAAAACTCTTTCAAAATTGTTGGAGACATAAGGTCTTTCCATGACAAAGAGCACATGAAGAAATTTACGACCACTAAATCTGCACTCCAAAAAATTCTTAAGGATACCTTTAAAAAGAGATAACCCGGGGGGCTGGGGAATTTAGCTCAGGGGCTTAAGCATCTGCCTCGCAAGCTTGAGATCAGCACAAAGAAAGAAAGAAAGAAAGAAAGAAAGAAAGAAAGAAAGAAAGAAAGAAAGAAAGAAAGATAACCAGGGGCTGGGGATTTAGCTCAGCAACATAAGCACCTGCCTGGCAAGCACAAGGTCATGAGTTCGATTCCCAGTACCAAAAAAAAAAAAAAAAAAAAAGAACCAGGTCTGATGGTGCGTATCTGTAATCCCAGCACTTAGGAGGCTGAGACAGGAGAATGGTTGCAAGTTCAAGACCAGCCTGGGCTACAAAGTGAACTTGAGACCAGCCTGAACTGCATAGCAATCCCCTGTCTCGAAAAGACAAAATAATAATAATAATAATAATGAGATCGTGAAACCAATGCTAAAAAGTTTAATGGAATGAATATACAAAGCTGAATGAACAGTTAAACAGAAGGATAAGAAAAGAAACAACAATAAAATAAAGCAATAACAAGAATAAATCAAAACCTTTCAGTAACAATTCTCAATGTGTGTGGTTTTACCTCCTCAGTTAAAAGACACAGATTGGCAGACTGTATCAAAAAATAAAACCTGTCAGTATTCTATATACAAGAAACACATTTATCGAGGCATGGTGGCACATGCCTATAATCCCAGTGTTTGGGAGGCTGAGGCAGGAGAATTGCTGAGTTCAAGGCCAGCCTGGGCTACATAGTAAGATCAAGGCCAGCCTGAATTACAAAGCAAGATCTTGTCTCAAAAAATAGAGAGAGAGAGAGAGAGAGAGAGAGAGAGAGAGAGAGAGAAAGAGAGAGATTTAATCCACAAATAAATTTATAGACTAAAATTCAAAAAATGAAAAACAGTACTCCTAGCCAAACACAATCAGGAATACCTTCTATTTTCTATTTTCAGGAATTATTCTATTTTCAGACAAAGTCCACTTCAAGCCAAAATGGATCAGGAGAGGTAAAGCAGGTCATTACATACTGGTTAAGGGACTAATTCAAGGGAGGCGGGAGTAACACCAGTTCTCACTGTGTTAACTGAGGCTGGCCTTATACTTGCCCTGTAGCCCAGGTTGACCGCTAATTTGTGATCCTCCTGCCTCAGCCTCTGAGCACCTGAGGGATTACAAGTGTGCCACATGGCACCCAGCTTTGCTTTTGTCTTTTCTTATGCTGGAATATAGCAATCATATATCGTCTACTTTTTATGTATATTTAGTCACAAATTTTTAAGCAGTGTCATATTGTAGTGCAACAGAAGCACCGAAATGACACCTAGCATTTGGGGGGTCAGGGCACTGACTATTTTACATCGATGGGCACAGATCAGGATCATCCCTAAAATATCAAGCCCTGAGCTCTGGTGGTCTAGGGCTTCTATGGCACAAGCAGGCAGGAAGTAACGAGGCAGCATGGCTCATCAGTTGGGGATGGTTCTTGTAATATGCATCACAGTGACTATCTGTTTCTAAGGAACGAAAGTAACAGGACTGTAGCAGGAGCTATTATCTGGGCAACTAACAAAATGAAGGATACTAGCTGGGGCTGGGGGCATCTTCCAGTATAATCAGTGTTGATCAATTGTTTTTCTCCATATTTAAATTAAATAGCAAGAATCAATTAAAGAATGAGGAAATTTTGATGTTTACATGTATCTTATGAACATCGTCTAATATTATATTAATAATATGATAGAATTTTCATAGTGTAGTGGTGTCATTTGTACCTAAAATTGTTTCTTTACAAATCACTTCACAAAAGTGATGACAGATCATTAAAATTCCTGCAGGAGGTCTGTGAGATCATGAATTACTGGAAAAGGAATTCATTGATCAAAAAAGTTGAGAAACTGTCTACTTTTTGTTTCCCAAAGAGTTCCAGTATTCACTGTAGCTATAACAGAAGTAGCACTGCCACTGGGCACCTAACTATCTTCTTGTTTTCTTACCATAATTTGTTTTTATCATCTATATTTTTCAATTACATACACATATACCCACACTCGGACAAGCAGAGATGACAGAATTCTTCTGCCTTCTCCTTAAAATGCATTTGTACCTAAATAAACACAAATAACCTCTTAGGTATTAAGAAAAACAGAATTCAGGAAATCTTTAAAAACTTAAATGACAACCATAAAGTTGTCTTATACTCTAGCTATTTACACCTATAGAGTCTAGATCATCCTGGATTAGCAGTTGAAATTGTAGGTATTCCAAAATGTGAATGATTTCGGTGAAGTCCTAAATCACTTTAGAAAAGGTATGCAAAGAAAATTATTTTCCTACTGGAGAATAACAGGGACTTAACTTGGCTTCTGTACAAATAACTTAACCCCTCGCCTCAGTTTCTGGTCAGCAAACCCCACAATAGAGAAATGAGATGAGCAGAGACTCAAACATTTATTCCAAGCTTTGATGATGTTTAGTGACAGGAGGTGCTGGCTGGGCAGCAGCACAGTTCTGTTCACTGGGGAAACTGAGGAAAGCCAGGAACAAAGTAGTCACAGTGTGTGTGCGTTTAATGTCTGCCTATGTATACACGTGAAATATACCCTTACTCATTGATAAATTAATACAAACTATGACTATTCCACTTTTAACTTTTCATTTATTTAACTTTTCTTAGAAGTTACCGGAATTAATTCATTTATATAGGTCAGAAATACCTACAAGTAGGCACCTTACACTGGATAACATGTATTGGCTACCGAATGAATAATTCATCAAGAATGGCTTATATTTAAAATATGTGCACATGATAAAGATAAAGGCTACCAAATCAATGTGGCTCACAGACCCTTAGTAAAAATCAGATCAGAAAGACCATTTCACTGGCATCCATTAGAAGTCTGTCAATAACGTAAGGTATTTTTCTTCCTTTCTTGGTCAGTTCTTATTTCTGAATGGGTAAAAAATCTGAATAATAAAAAATCTTATGCTCCTAACTGGAGGCATAAATGCCTCTTTGTTCTTGATAAAATTTACAGGATTTTCCTCCAGTTTTTCACAGGACATACAGAGTCTTCATCTATAATAAAAAAGATATAAATTTCATAAAACTAATTTGCACAAATAAGGATTTATTTTTAAATGTTATTATATTTTAAATTATATCACTTTTCATTTCTTATATTACATTTATTCTAAAATCTTTGACAATCAAAATTATTTTTAGTTATACAATATCTATTTGTAAAAATGAAAATAAATAAATAATATAAATGATATTCTATATATCCATGCATTCTATACATCCTATGAATCCAGTTTCATCAAAGTAATCTTAATAAGAAACTATACAAGTATCCAAATGATATTGATATAATGGGGGAGCTTTTTGGGTTTTTGAGATAAGATCTTGCTATATAATTGAGGCTATCCTTAGACTCCTAACAATCCTCCTACCTCAGCTTCCTGAGTGCTGGGATTATAGGCATGCACCAAGTCCAGTTCAAATAGTGTATTTTGAAATAGTATTATAGCTATTTTGTAAGCATAGTAGGTATTCATTACTGGCTAAATACTAAAGCACCAATTAAGTAATGAAAAGATGGTCTTAATATCAAAGATGAAATATGCCTTAATATCAAAAATGTTGATAACAAGAACTATCAGTGTTTCCTGAGGTCTGCACCATGTTGGAACTTGGGGTGCTAGGAGAACAGGCAGCCAGCTCACTGCTCTGGTAAGTGCCCCTCCCTCCCCATTAGCAAGTGGGAGCCCCAAGTCTGAGTATCTCTTGGGAGGTTGAACACATGCAATGTGGCAAGTAAAGGGGATTTCCTTCTACCATGTCTTTGAAGGCAAATATTTCTATCACTGTTTTGCTCAGTTCTGATTAATGGTACTGCTCTATTCAATATTCTGTTTTTGTAAGTTCGGTATTTCCTTCCATTTTGCTCTACCTGATTGAAAGAACAGCTAATATGAACAGAACAGGATGTACCACTGTGCCTATTGCTGTTGTCCTGGTAACCTGCTGTGAGGTTCTATGCCAGTTTCACTGCACTGTCTCGGATGGCTTTGTTCTGTCTTGTTCTGCTGTATTTTGCTACCTTCAAATTAAAAAAAAATAGATAACAAAGTAATAACATACCTCCAAAAAACTCCCAACTCCACCAAAGCTGACCCATGGGGCATGGATGAGGAGAAACTCAAAAACAAAGCAACAGAATAATATAAGGTGATTAAAAAGTAAATAACAACAAAACAGATCAGTAAGGTACTGAGCAAGCTGAAACAGGATATAACTAAACAGATAATGGATTTTAAAAGCAAAAGGAGGAAAAGAAAGTTCTAAAAGATATAACTGCATTTATGTTTCAGCGTGTAGGATTGATAATCATGTTGCTAAGTTTTTATTGGATCATTGAACAGAACTGTTTGCAGCTTCACTGTTTGAATGTCCACTTTGTATGCTTTAATTTTGTAACTTGAACAACTATGTCTAAGAAGACAATATGTAATTTATCAACTAGTGATTTCTTATTGTTTATTTTTTTCTGAAATTCTGTATTGTTTCTACCCTTTTTTCTGTTTTGCTTTTTTTTCCTCTTTAAATAAATTTTTTTAAAAAAGACAGTTGATTACAGAATTTATATGAAAACACAAAAAAACCTAGAAGAGTCAAATTTTGGAAAAATAAAATAATTTGGGATGAACTATATACATAAAATATAATAGAAGATATTGGCATAGCCAAGGATCATGATGAGGACAGAAGACAAAGTAACTTAACCTGTTATTTATTAAAAACAAGATTTGTAGTTTCTTCTGAGTCAGCCAGGGACTTCAAAAATTTTCCCTTAAAAAATTGCTGCTACATTTGGGCCTGCTAATGTCCATAAGTAAATAAAAGCAAAACAAAGATTGACAAAAAAAAAAAAAAAAAATGGTGATAAATAGTGCTTCCTCAAAAGTAGTTTTCACGAAAAGACCATTGGGTATATAATCTAGTAAATATTGAAGCTAATCAGAACTCAGTAGAGAGTGGAGAAAAGTTGATCATTTGCTAAAAACCTACTTTGCCTGTAGTAATTGTAAAACTACCAGAAACCTCCTTTTCCTTCTGACTAAACAAAGCTGAAGAACTCCATTCCCAGAATTTAGGATTTATGAGTTTAAGGCTGTCAATGCACTGGAATGACCCTGGAAACCACTACCGATGGAGCAGCCGGCCTATCTTGTGGATCCAAGTGGACTAACAGGAAGAGCTGAACACTTTGTTTGTTTGGACTTCTGCGTAGCTCAGACTCAGCATCCTCTAGCCTCCGCGCGCTGGAAGTGTAGGTTCGCATTGGACTAACCAAAGGGATCGCGCCCCAAAGCCTCATGTTTCCAGAGGTGGGGCTTCCTGGGCCACTGGAGGCTACTGCAGCTGGCAGTCAGGAGGTGGGACCTGGGAGGAGCCGGGGCATTGGAGGCCACCTGGGAGAGCTCCTCTGCCGCGCCAGCTCTTCCTCCTCTCTCTGCTTCCTGGGCACCAAGATGTCTTCCTGCGCCCAGGCCCCTTCCACCATACGCCTCTCTGCCTCGGAACCAGCCGAGCAGAGACGGTAACCGCGAGCCAAAGCAAACCTCTCCTTCTTGAAACTGTGAACGCAAGATATTTTGCCCCAGCAAGGGAGAAAGCGGTGACTAAAACACCTTCCTAATAAAATTCCAAAATCTTCACACTCAACAATAAGATCTACATTTTATATTGTCAGGAAGTAACAAATAAAGATGATCCAAAGAGAAAAAGCATTGAATAGTCCTGCATGAATGTTTGGCAGGTCGGAGGACCGAACTCAAAGCCTTTACACCCAGTACTTTAAAAAAAAAAAAAAAATCCCTGTGTCACTAAGTTGTCCAGGCTTGGTTTGAATTTTCCATTCTGCTACTTCGGTTTCCAAGAGTGCTGGGACTCCATGCATATCCACCATGCCCAGTCTATCCTGCCTTAATTATGTTTAAGACAAGCTGTGGAGAAAGACCACTTGGACCGTCTGCATGTTTTGGTATCAGTAATTAACCAGCTCCTTTGCTAAACTGAATTTCAGCGTTCCACATTCAATATAGTTACTGGGTTTTTGTTGGCTAGTTTGTTTTGCTGTGATTTTTTTCCCCAGTACCAGAGAATGAACTCAAGGTCTTCACACTGAGCTACGTTCCCAGACCTTTTTTTTTTTTTTTTTAATTTTGAGACACTGTCCCAGTAAGTCACTAAACTGTGCAGGTCGGGCTTGAACTTGGAATCCTTCCCACTCAGACTCCTAGGGGGATGGGGTTACAGGTGTGTGCTACCATACCTAGCAGTGTCACTGGTTTTATGTAAAATTTTCATAGTAGCTGAGCATGGTGGCACATGCCTATAATTCCAGCACTCATAGGCTGAGGCAGGGGGATCCTTAGGAGTTAAAGGTCAGCCTGGGCTACAAAGTGAGCTCAATGTCAGCCTGAACTGCATAGAGAGACCCTGTGCCAAAAAGACCAAAGAAAGAAAGAGAGAGAGAGAGAGAGAGAGAGAGAGAGAGAGAGAGAGAGAGAGGAAGGAAGGAAGGAAGGAAGGAAGAAGAAGAAGAAGAAGAAGAAGAAGAAGAAGAAGAAGAAGAAGAAGAAGAAGAAGAAGAAAGAAAGAAAGAGAAGACATTTTCATAATAAGCTTTATTTGTTTTCTCATCTACATCTAGATATGAGGGAAATCATACAAATTTATAGTTGAATGCTGGGAAAGTATAGAAAATAAATGAGATGGTTCCAAATTATAGCTATGTCGGGAAGCTTAAAACATACCAAGGTGCAAAGCAACACACCCTCCATCCTGGTAAGCGGCGATGGCAGGCGAGCCCAGAGGAGAACAGTCAGCATCTCCTGTGAGCCTGCTGGGGTGCAGGCTGAGAATAAAGCATCCCAGCCCTCCACTCACCCCGCTTAGCAACTGGGGACCAGAGGTCTGAGCGTCTCTCAGGAGGATGACCATACGCAATATAGCACATATGGGGGATTTCCTTCTGTCTTCTCTTTGAAGGCCAATATTGTTTCCACTGTTATGCTTTGTTCTGATTGTTTTGCTCTGTTCAATATTCTGTTTTGATTGGTTTCATAATGCTCTGTTTTTGGTCTGATTTTGCTATACCTGATTGAATGGAGAACTATTGTGAAGATAACGAGATATACTATGGGACCTATTACTGTTATCCCAGTATCCTTCTCTGAAGTTGTGTACCAATTTCACTGCATTGTCTCAGTTGGCTTCGTTCTGTCTTGTTCTGTTGTATTTTACTACCTTCAAAATAAAAAAATAAATAAAATAAAACAAAATAAGGTGCAGAAGATTGTGTAAAGATCAACTCCATTGCTGAAAAAAAAAAACTTGAATGAATAGGTTTTCATTTATTTTATAATTTGTTAAGGAAAATTCCAATCAATTATCTTTTTAAATATTATTTCTAGCTGAGTATGGTAGCACATGCCTGTAATCCCAGCACTCAGGAGGCTGAGGCAGTAGGATTGCCATGAGTTCAAGGCCATCCTGGGCTATATAATGAATTCAAAGTCAGACTAAAGTACACAGTGAGGCCCTATCTCAAAAAAAAAAAAAAAAAAAAATATATATATATATATATATATGTATATTTGTAATTTATGACCATTTTAGAGTTAGATAATTTCCATGAATTCAAATGTCTTTTCTGTTCTTTCAATATTTTTTCCTTAAAATGTGGGCATTTAGATACATTTTTCTGGTCTATTTTCCAGTTCACTAATTGTCCATTCAACTTTGTTTAACTTGCTATTAAATTTATTTATTTAATTTTTTAATTATTTTTTCACTTCCATAATTTTACCTTCTTTTACTATAGGTCTTATTCAGTGAAAATTTTATTACTAATTCTTGAGCATAAGCATAGCTATTACACATTTAGTTTCTGATAAGTAGATGATCTAAATTGTTCCTAAATCTGCTTCTACTGTCTGCTCTGCCCCTTTGCTTTCTAGTCATGTGAGCATATCTCCTTGTATGATTCCTTTTTTATTTTTTTAATACTGAAGATTGTGCATCTGAAAAATTGTAGACATAATAGATGGCTCTGGATAATGTAATCTTTCTGAAATGAGTGTTTGCTTTGGGCAGAAAAGTATGCTAGAGTCAGGAAAATCACACAAAACCACCTTAGCCCAATCAAGAACTGGGACAACTCCAAATTGATGCAAAGATGCATCTTTTCCCTGTGTGAACTGATCTATTTCCAGTGTATCTTCACTCCCAGTATGCACCACTTTGGATCCCAAGTCAGAAGTTAAGTTCAGCAAGTTTTCTTTCCCTTGAGGGAACCTGAACTCAATTTCCCCTCCTAGTTTACATATCCACTGAAGCACACCACACCTCATGACTGATGGCACCTACAGAAATTAAAGTGACTTCCGTGATGAAGTTCACCTGGGCGGGTTACGCAAGCCTGTTACTCCAGCACTCAGGAAGCAGAGGCAGGAAGATTGCAAGCCTAGGCTACACAGTGAGGTCGGGAAGCTCTCTTCTGCAGGGTTCCAACTGTATAATCCCTTACCCTCTTGGTAGCTTTCCAATGCCTTTAAAGGAAATTTTCATCATGTATCCAGCTTCTGCAGTTGTTTAGAGTGTGATAGTTTATTTAAATTATGCAGTTTACAGTTTCCGCAAGCCAAAAACCTATATATGCACACGAGTTTTTATAATGCATAAAAATCTCTAGGAGGGGCTGGAGATGTAGCTTGGAGATAGATTACTCGCTAAGCATTCACAAAGCCCTAGGTTCAAACCCCAAGCATTAAAACAAACAAACAGCAACAACCAAAAAGAAAAAAAGAAAACAAAAAACACTCTCTAGGAGAATATACAACCTAGTCTGAACGTGTTGACCTCTTAGAAGAGGGACAGAAGGATAGAAGCTCAGGTAAGGAAATTTTCAATTCCAACACACAACTTTTCATATACAGTTGCAGTTTCTTTTCCCAATAAGTATGTATTATTATTTTTTAATTTGATTCACAAAATTATTAAATGAAAATTTAAAAAGAAAATAGTAATCAAATAAAGATAGCTTTGTCATAATCATTTATCATTTCCAAGTAGGAGTGGCATCTTGGGCCCTATTTAAATTATAGATTAGAAATTATTCATTCAAACTCAGGCTTTGTTATGGCTTATATCTAGATGTCCCCCAAACCCTCATGTAGTCATAGATTGGGCTTTTCAGAAGCAGCTAGATCTAAATTGTGTGATACTGAGATTAACGGTGTGATGCTGGGAATAAGGGTACTCCACCCTGGGTGTGGGTGGCACCACCCAGAAGGTAGGGAGCCTGGATGGGATACACAGGAGAGACAAGATTGATGCTACTGCTTCTGCTCCTGCTGCTGCTTTCTGCCTTCTGCCCACCCTGCATGCCATGGACTGTTTCTCCTCTGCAGTTCCCTCTGCCATGCCACTGTGGCGTGGAGCCAGCCAAGCATGGACTAAAACCTCTAAAAAACTGAGAGCCAAAATACACCTTTTCTCCTTTAATTTCTGAGTGTTGAATATTTTGTCCCAGCAATGAAAAAAGCAACTAAGACAAACTTGAAATTGATATCAAAATAGGAGAACATAGGGACATACAGAAAATGTCTAGTAGGGTACAAAACACATCTCCAAAAGCATAGGAACTTTTCACATTTTGCTTCCATGAACTGAATTACCTATCTTTTTAACTATATGGAGAATAACTTGTTTTTTAAGGAGAAAAAAAAAAAGCTAAAGCAGAGCATTAAACAATTCTTCAAATTTCTACTCATTCCATTTTATTGTAGATATTCTAAGCCATCTAAATACACTGCTTGCCATAATTACCAAGTAAACCACCTCATGTTCTCATGATCTCTTCATACATAGTGAAAAGGAAAGGAAAAGTCAAATACATGCAAATATATGTCTATATACAGGTATGCATATATACCAAACCAAGGGGGGAAATGAAATAATACACCTTCTGTGCCTGCCATGCCTGCTAGATTTCTTGAAAGTCAGCACCTCGCAAAAGTTAAAATGCTGCTTTGCACAATCTGGAAGAGCTTTGGAAGCAGTTAAACTGCTAACATAGAATCAGTATTATGTGAGGGGCCATTTCAGCGTCACTTGCATTTCCCTGATGACATGCATTAGTGAGCGTGTTTTCATGTGTCCATTTGCCATCTGTATGTTGTCTTCGATGAGATATCACTTCAAATCTTATGCCCATTTCTTAGTGGGTTATTTGATTTCTTACTGTTGCGTCACAAGTACTCTTTGAGTATTTGGCTACGAACCCTTTATTATATACGTGTTGTAATGATACAAGCTGAACATCCGCAATCCAAAACTCTGAAACTCGAAATGTTTCAAAATCCAAACTTTTGAGATTTCAGGACATTTAGAGATCAGATTTTCAGACTAGGATGGTCAAATGGTAAAGTCCATGCAAATATTCCAAAATCTAAAAACCTCAGAAACCTGAAACACTTCTTGTCCAAAACTTTCCATTAAGGGATTCTCAGCCTATGTTTTCTATATCCTTCTGGCTTACTCTTTTCACTCTCTTAAATATTCTTTTTTCCTTCTTTTTTTTTTGGACTGGACTCAATGTTCCCCAGAGCCTTCACACTGAGCTGCTCCCCCATTCTTTTTCTTATTTATTTTTTTTATTTTGAGACAGGATCTCATTAAGAAAATAGATTGCCCAAGCTGGGTTCAGATTTACAATCCTCCTGCCTCAGCCTCCCAGAGTGGTGAGAGGACAGGAGTATGCTACCAGACCCAGCTCAAGATGCTTCATTCTTTTAAAGACTGTTATTTACCAGACACTGTGTTAGGCACCAGCATTACCAGAATAGACAAGACACAGGGCCTGTTGTCAATGGACCCATAATCAAATTGGGAAATAGCATGCAATATTTTTTTTTTTTGAGACAGGGTCTCATTCTGTGGTTCAGGCTAAACTTGAACTCACTATGTAGCCCAGGCTGGCCTCAAATTCACAGTGATCCTCCTGCTTCAACCTCCCAAATGCTGGGATTACACGTGTGCACAACCACCCCTGGCTACAAATTAATAATTTGACAGTGTTAAGTTTACAATGACCTGATGCTGTAAAAATGTACATGCAAAGTATTTTTGAAGTGGAAAACAAAAAAAGGCAATGGGGTATCAAACAGTCTTCATAGATAAGGCTAAATATGAAGGAACGGTTAAATAATGTCAGTGCACCTTAAATAGAGAAGGAAAAAGCATTTCAGCAAAGAAAAGAGTATGTGTGTGAAGGGCAGCAATAGGCACTGGTCACTCTAGCACTCTGGAAGGCTGAGGCAGAAAGATCACAAATCTGAGCCCACCCCCAAGCAACTTAGTGACCTAGAGAAAACCTGACTCAAGATAAAAAGTAAAAAAAAAGGTCTGGGGTGTCTGGGGTGTAGTTCAATGTGAAGGCTCCAGGTTCAATCTCCAGTGTTGCAACAAAGAAGAGGAATACATGCTCAAACATTAGAGATAGGACGCTCACAGCTGTACAGTGCTGGGTCCCATCAGCCCCTCGTCTAAGGGCTTGGGAGTGATAGGAAGTATCTCAGACTTACTGCATTTTACAGAGGACACTGGAAAGGGTCACTAAGCATGTTACAGAGGAAGAGAAACATGGTCAGAGTTAAGAGAACATGCAAGATAGTCAGGACCATCAAAATGAAAGTCACAGAAGTCCCCTGAAGCACTAGGCACAGTGAGAAGCAGTATACTTTAAAAATCTTTACCAGCAGGAGTGCACACTTCATAGTTCCAGCACTTCAGAGACTGAGGCAGGAGGATCATTCAAGTTTGAAACAAGTCTAGGCTATGCAGTAAGGTCCAAGACAGCCTGAATTATGTAACGAGACCCTATCTCAAAAATACGTACATGCACATATATACACACACATATGTGGCGCCCTTTTCTGTCCATGCCACGTCCTAGTCCATCCACGCCTTGTGACAATCGCTTCTCCAGGAAAAGGACGCCGCATGTGGGAATTGGGCACGGGGATCTTGAAATGTTTTGTACTGATAATTGTAATTTGTGTAGTTCACATGTGTATGTTTTTATGTAATGCTCAATATGGAGTCGAGGGTGGAGACTCCA
>PVLA01014334.1:0-31146 GCA_004027455.1 Hydrochoerus hydrochaeris | reverse complement strand
AACCCCACAACCAGTCCTCACAAAGGGGTTATCTAGAGGGCCTCCAGCAACCCCCCTGGAGTCTCCACCCTCGACTCCATATTGAGCATTACATAAAAACATACACATGTGAACTACACAAATTACAATTATCAGTACAAAACATTCCAAGATCCCCGCGCCCAATTCCCACATGCGGCGTCCTTTTCCTGGAGAAGCGCTCTCCTCCACCCATGGACCTTGTCACAAGGTGTGGATGGACGGAAAAGGGTGCCACACAGAAGTATAGTTTTCAACTTGGTGTCTTTGTGGAGTTTTAGGTGACAGCTCTTGTGCGGTTGTTTCTTTTGGGCCCCCTAAGGACTGCTATCACACATCATCTGGCCCTCATTAACTTTGGAGAGAGCCAGCAGTCACTGGTTTGCTCCTGTGTTTTGCTGCCATGGTGCTTCAGCACAGAGGACTTATACTAGACCAGTGATGGGGAACCTGCAACCCCAAACTCACCTATTTATCGCACAGTGCCAATGCTGCAATTAAACCTGCATACTGAGGTTTTAGATGAGAAACATTAACATGTTTTGTCTTAAAAGAAAAACAGGGAGCATACATGCCACCACTGATGGTGGTCAGGTAACCAGACCTGCATGTAGAGAGCTGGCTGCAGATTGGTTTGCCACACTGGGTTTCCCACAAGACCAAGTGGATTGCACAGGCTGTTGGGCCATTGGTGTGCTTAGAGAACAGCAAAAAACCCAAAGCAAAACAAAAACATAGTCATGTTTAGATGACCACGGAGATACCTGGGTTCGGAGAAACGGGCATGGGGAGGTGAATCCTTTTCCAGTGACTCATGCACGGTGCTGGACAGCTCCCAGCCTCCTGGGTTCCTCTCTGGCTTCCCAGGAGGGCTGGGATGGGAGTGAGAAAATGCAAGAAAATGCGTGCTCCTCACACCTACTAAGGCGTGCCTACCAGTTCTGCGGGAACCACAGCCGGAGCACCCGTGTGTACGTGTGTACGAAACAGCGCTTTGGGCTGTGCTCGGAACGGTGTGAGGCGTAGGCAGGCAGTCACAGGAGGTGCAAGTAAGGTTCTCTTCTTGAACGGCAGGTTCTGGGCTTCTGCTTCTGTGAGAACGCAGGCCGTGCTCACCGTCACTGTGGTGGGGTCAGGACAGGAGCGGGAGGCTCTGCGCTGGCCTGAGCATGTCCTGTAGGCAGGGTTCTGCCACATTCCCAGAAGACCAGGGGCACAAGGGCACAACTCCAAGGAAAGCAGTCGGAATGGGGAGCAACATGGAGACGTGATCCACAGGAGGTGGTTTATAGGGTGGCTAGGAACGCTTGACTGCTTTCTGACAGTGTGGCCCTGGGCAAGTCATCCAAGCCTCCATTTTCTCCCGGGTGAGACGGCCAAACTTGTGGGGTGTCCTCTGAGAATCCAGTGAGACGATACACGGACTTCCTCAACTTTCTACCTAGACTTACATGATTACTTTCATAATAATGCTAGTTCTGCTGTTAGGAGAAATAGGGAAGAAACCGAGATTGCTTAGCCTGGAGAAGATACAAAGACATGATGGCCTTCTTCAGATACTTGAAGGACTGTGATATGGCAGAGGGAACAGACTGCTTAGTGTTAAGACGATCTGACTTGAAATACAACTTTTGTCCAGAGACAGATTTCACGTCAGTAAAAAAGTGTTTGTGGCAGAGATGCTAAAGAACAGCTGGGCTCGTTCACAAGGTCCAGGGCTCCCTGTCACTGGACTTTTTGCTGCGGGGTGCTGAGTGGCTGCAGTACTCAGAGGTCGAAGGGAGACCTCTGTTTTGGGCAGGCAGGAGGCTGGCTGGGCTGGGTGTCTCTGTTTTCTCCCAGCTCTCTAATCCCAGGAAATACAGCAAAAGGACTCAGCCTTCAGCTCCCTGAGAAAACTCATGAAACCGGCAATTATATAGAATGAAGATGGAAAAACGGATTTTTCTGAGGGACCCATTGGGTACAAAATACCAACTGTACTTGCTTAGAGAAGAAGGTTCTCAGCAATTTCCTCGTTGTATTAGTTTGCTAAGACTGCTATGACAAAGAGCCCTAAAGACTGCACAGGGCATGGTGTGTATTCCTGGAATAATCCCAGCGCTCTGGGAAGCTAAGGGAGCAAGACTGCAAGTTGGCACCTGGGCAGTTTAGTGACTTAGTGAGAACCTGTCTTAAAGTACAGAATAAAAGATGGGCTGGGGATGGGGTACATTGCAGAGGCCCCAGGTTCAACCTCCAGTTCCACAAAACAAAAAACATCTAGGTGGCATAAACAACAGGAATGTATTGTCCCAACTTCTCAAGGCTGGAAGCTCAAGGCAGGTGTTAGCTGTATTGGGCCCTTCTGAGGCTAATCTCCCTGTAGACGGCCGCCTTCTCCCAGTGTCTCCATGGTCTCCCAGTCTTCACGTCGCTTCTTACAAGAACATCAGTCATAAGATAAAGGCCCACCTTCAGGGCCTTATAAACCCTAGTCACCACTTCTTTCCACACTGTCCCTCAGGATCTGCCAGGCATTGGCTGTAAGACCTACTCAGATAGAAGTCCCTGATATAAAATGTGGCTATTACATTTGCATGTAACCAGTGGACTTTAAATCATCTCTAGATGGTGTATGATACCTATGACAGAGTAAATCTATGTGAACAGTTATTATACTGTGTTTGTAGTTAATTCAGTAACATCTTGGTGCTCAACTGCTTGGAAACTCATTGAATTTGTTAATCAATGCATGTTGGCATGATAATTTTGTCCCAGTACTGGTACTGGTACTGGTTCTGCTCCTTTGGTACAGCAAGTGCAAGCTAGGATTTGTCCGCTCTGAATGTCTATGATTCCCCACCCTTTCTAGCTAAAACAATTTCTTTGGTACTCTTCATTTCTGGTACACACTGAACCTCCTGGAACCAATTAATGAGAACCAAGATGGCACAGTAATGACAAGAAGTCAGTACATGTTCAGTACAGAGATGGGTCTCCTTTCCAATATGTTCCATCCATGGTTGGTTGCACCCATGAACTGGGAGGCCAAGATTGTCCAAGTCTGAGGTGCTGGGGCTTAGGGGCCGGGGACCATTAAGCCCCTAATGCTCCTGGCGGGGGTCTCATTCTTTGAGTCCCTGGGACTGCCACCTGGGACTGGCCGTCAGAACTGCTTGACATGTGCCTTAAACGGTGTCCTCTCTTGATTCCTGTAGGTGAACGGCCCTTTCCCTGCACGTGGCCAGACTGCCTTAAAAAGTTCTCCCGCTCGGACGAGCTGACCCGCCACTACCGGACCCACACTGGGGAAAAGCAGTTCCGCTGTCCACTCTGTGAGAAGCGCTTCATGAGGAGCGACCACCTCACAAAGCATGCCCGGCGTCACACCGAGTTCCACCCCAGCATGATCAAGCGGTCGAAAAAGGCACTGGCCAACCCGTTGTGAGGTGCTACCCATGGCAGCCAGGGAGGGATGGACCCCGAAGGACAAAACTACTCCCAGGAAACAGGTGGACACATGGAAACAAGACCCCAGAAGAGGCATGCGGACTGCAGGAGGTCGCTGCTCTTTGGTCAATATTCTGATTTCTCCTCTCCCTGTGTTGTTTTTTAAAAAGCACACGGTAGCCTAAGATCAAAGCCAACACTTGGTCCCCTTGCAGAGGCAACTCACAGGACCGTCTCTGACTGCCAGAGGGAAGGCGAATGCTTTTGGTTGTTTTCTGCTTTATTTTCCCGGGGGTGGGGAAATGGCCAAGGCCAAGACTGGGGTAAGATTTCCCATCCACACTGATGTACATATGTCCAACTGGGTGAGCTGACTTGTGGCATCACACGGTGATCCTGGGCCTTTCTGCTTGCTGTCTCAGAATTGTTTTCTTACTTTTTAATGTAATGACGAGTGTGCTTCGGTTTGTTCATTAGCAAAACCACTCTCTTGAATCACGTTAACTTTTGAGATTAAAAAGAAAAACTCCATAGCACAGCTGTCTTTATGCAAGCAAGAGCACATCTACTCCAGCATGATCTGTCACCTAAAGACTTGAACACTAAAAAGTTACTTATAGTCCATGGGGAAGCAGAGTCCGAATTTATACTCATCAAGATGAACCTGGGAAAGGTTTCACTGAGTGCGGAACTTTTCAACCTTGCTTTGTATGGATTGTACTTTTTGAACACAAGCTGCACTTTTGTTTTCTAATGCAGAGGATGAATAAGTTAAATACATGCTTTGAAGCTAGAAGCAGACATTCTGTTTTTACCACATTATAATCTATTTTACAGTATATAGCTTTCCCTAAAAAATCATGGTGGGATGTGAGGGAAAAATATACACAGGGCATGCTGAAGGAGGAGGAGGGTAGTGCTTTAAAAAACACAAAACAAGAACAAACAGAATTTTAACTCTATTAACTTGTCCAAATTTTCCTATCCTTTCAGGTAGCGTTGTCTTATAGCATAATACCACTAAGAGAGGGAGCTTCGACTCAGTCCAGTGTTATCGGAATGGGTGTGGCCTGACAGTCACTAGGTCTTGAAATGCCTCTTTTTTAGGGGGAAATGGTTTGTTGATATCCTTCCCGTGTTCCTACAAATCTTCCACTGTCAGGTGCAAGAGTTATATAAAAGGAAAGGGAGCTGAAATATGAAAAGAAAAATATCCCTATGTATAGTGAGATGTCAAGAGGAAATATCACGAGGACTTCAGAGACTGCAAGATTAAGCCAGTGAAGTCCGTATGAATGAAATCGTATCACTGTACCTTTCACATCGGTAGCCTCAGCACGATGTATCTCGTATCTAGGTGTCTCCAAGGCCTAAACCACTACACCCGTACTATGCCATTTACCGAAAACTTAATTTTGGCCTTTACACAGCCAGAAAAATGAACTTGAGTTTTCAAGTTAAAAACAAAAAAAACGAACCTCAAGTGAGAGGAGTCAGAAGTGACCATGGGAGGAAATGTTTACATTCTTTTTTTTTTTTCTTCAGAAATAACATTTTCTGGCAGTTTTCTCTGATATTTAAAATAGAGAGCTCCGGTGCACTCTAGTTTATCCTTGTGCTGAAAAAAACACAGATGTGTAAACACAGGGTGCCCCCCGGTCGTGAGGTCACCGCTTTACCCCACACATCTTGTTCCCGCTTTGGCAGGTGGGGGCTCCTGCAGGGGGCACAGGTCACGGCTGACTCCGATTCCAGTACAATAGCCATCACTAGCACAGCGTTTTTTTGTTTAACCAGTGTAGTTGTATTAGTAGTTCTCTGGGGAGAGCTACTTTTAACCTTAGGGACTGTGGCAGTCCATGGGCTAAAAAGGGGAGTGTTTTCTCACGAGAAAACATGTCAGGAAAAATAAAGAACACTTTCTACCTCTGTTTCAGATTTTTGAAACACTTATTTTAAACCAAATTTTCATTTCTGTGTCCAAAATAAGTTTCAAGGACATCTGTTCTTCCATACGAAATAGGTTAGGCTGCCTATTTCTTACCGAGCTCGCGGAAAGGCTCTGCTCAGGATCCTCTGCAGGCTGCCTTTTAGTGAGCAGAGTTTGGGGTTGCTTAGCAACTTGCTAACTTGTAAAAACTCAGCTTTCCCTCACAGAAAGAGACGCAGGAAAACAAAGTCAAGTTGGTGAAAGACAATCTTTATAGTCACGAGAGTAAATCTATGTGTGGCTTTTGTCAAGCACTTAGATAGGTACAAATGCAGCAACTTGTTTTAAGAAATGCACAATTTACTTCCCAGAAAAGTTGGTAATTGCCTTTTCAAGTTGTTGACAGACATATTTGATATCCTCTTATGTGTTACAGTAACGTAACATAAAATCAAGGCTTTTTATTCTTTGTGATAAATCCTGTTTTACAATGTCACAAAACAGGAACCAGCATTCGAATTAGATTTACTACGTCAAGGATGGTTCAAATAGTACTACTAGAGTTCGCTGAACACTAAAACTATGAAACAATTACTTTTTATATTAAAAAGACCATGGATTTAACTTACGAAAATCCAGATGCAGGATAGTAATTTTTGTTTACTTTTTTAACCAAACTGAAGTTTTTGAAAGACTATTGCAGGTGTTTAAAAAGAAAGAAAAGCTGTTTTATCTAATACTGTAAGTAGTTGTCATATTCTGGAAAATTTAATAGTTTTAGAGTTAAGATATCTCCTCTCCTTGTTAGGGAAGAAGAAAGCCCTTCACTATTGTGGAATGACACCCTGGCTGTAAGCTCACATCATGCTTCTTTTGAGCATTATATTTGGTAGCTATGATTACTGAAACCAATTAGTTTGTCAGTTTGCAATTAGATGTAGCACAGCACCCATCACTCTGGGTAGATCGGGAGGTCCTTTTGCAGCGGATGAACGGTCTGTAACACTGTAAGACACTGATCTTTACCACGGTTGAATCAGTTTTATTTTTGTACAGTATTAGTGACCTAAGTTATTTTGCTGTCCTGTTTTTGTAAATCAAATTATAAAAGAGGATTCTGACAGTAGGTATTTTGTACATATGTACATATGTTGTCCAAATAAAAATAATAAATGATAAAAGACTGAGTTGTCATTACCTGTAGTAAAAGGAGAGGATTTCACCATAATGAAACTGCCTCATTAACTTGTGCTCACGGGACTTTCTGATGAGCGCAAAAGTGATTTTATGCTGTACCTTTCAACACATCCGTATTTGTACAGACTGTGTGTACTTACTCTTCGCAAACCTCTGAAGGCATGGAGGGATGGGAGGCCACTTGCCCACAATGTTACACTGGAGAAGAACATTTGTATTTTGAAATAAATCTCTTTAACAAGGCTTTGAAAAGCTTGTAACAGTGTGAAGGGTACTAGGAACTGGCTAGAGAACATCAAAGATGAACTGAACTTTTGATACAGAGAGAAGAATACACAAGTTGAGGTTTTCAAGGAAGACGGTAGAAACATTACACCAAGCAAAGATGAGCACTGAATTTAGGTGCATGTACATATAATTTATGTAATTATACTAGCTATTATTTAGTGAGTTTTTCTTTTGCAGTACTGGGGAATGAACCAACAGGTACTTTACTACACTGTATCTTCCACCCTTTTAAAAACTTTTTTGAGACAGCATCTCACTAGGTTACACTGCTTGACCTCAAACTTGCCATCCTCCTGCCTCAGCCTTCCAATTAGCTGGGATTACAGGAGCTAATTGGGAATCCAATTAGCTGGGATTACAGGAGTGCACCACCACATCCAGTTTGAGCTCCGATTGTATACTATTCATGGTGTCAAGCATTTAGGTTTTTCATTTAATCCTTGGGGCAACTCTGAATGGTAAATATTGTTGCTACCCTTTTATTTCAGATGAAGAAACTAAGAACTAATAATGTGCTGTAAGAAACCAAAAATAAGCCTCATTGCTAGTACACCTTGCGTATTCCTTATTCAAATGGCTTGGGACTTGAAGTAAGCTTCAGATGTCAGATTTTATTATCTTCCAATACAAGTTAAATACCTTGGGGATGGCACCCACGTGTAAATCTAAGTTCATTTGTGTTTCATATACATTTTATAGCCCGAAATCAATTTTGGACAATATTTTTAATGTACCTGCATTTTGACTGCACCCTGACATGAGATCAGATGTAGAATTTTCCTCTTGAGGCATCATCTTGGTACTCAGAAAGTTTCATATTTGGGAGAAAAATTTTGGATTCTCAGAGATGTTCAACTCGTATTTAAAAACCAGTCTGCTGAATCCGACCCTCTACCTGTCTATACCTGCATCTGGCCAGCAGGGGCCTTCTGGAAGTTAATTCATTAGACCCATTTTATTAAGCACCTGTTACTACCAGCACTGTTGTTACTGGGATTACGAAGGTAAGAGGTTGCCTGTGATCAAGGAGTTTGGTGTTAATGGAGGGAACATATACTAAACAGGTAAATTATCTGCATAATCCTAGACAGGATAAGCATAATGATGGCAACAAAACGGTGGTGTGACAGGAGCTTGGGGGAGGAGAAGCTTCTTTATAAAAAGTGTTCAGTGCAGTTCTCCCCACAGAGGCTTTAACTTCTGAGCTGGGACTTGGATGACAAGAAGGAGCCAGTCCTGCAAAGGTACGGAGGGATGGGGGTGCAAGGGCAAGGCCTTGGTAAGGAGTGCGATCAGCATTTTGGAGGAAATGAAAGAAGGCTGGGGTGGCTGGGACACAGAGAGGAAGAGGAGGACAGGAAAGCTGGGAACGGTTGGTGGGGGCTACATCACAAGGGCTATGAATTTCAGGTGCTTGTTTTTGATTCTAAGGGCAGGGTTGTCTGCCGGATGTGACGAGCATATCAGCAAGCTCTTTCCGGGTACTACGTGGAAAATGGATTTTAGAGGAGCAAGAGTGGAAACTGCCTGGGTGGGGTGGTACATGCCTGCTGAGACCAGTGTAGGCTACATAGTGAGACCTTGTCAAAAACAAAAACAAAATGAAGGTGAAATCTGGGAAATTAGTGAGGAAACTGATGTATTTGTCCAGGTAAGAGATGGTAGTCATCCACTCCAAGTGGTTAGCAGTGGAAGAGGAAACAAGTCAACGGTCTAAGGCAGAAACATTTGGACCTAGCAATTAGGATGAGAGTGGTAAAGTCTTGTAATGACTCAGATTTTTGACCTGAACAATAAGTAGATGTTCCTGCTGTTTGAAGAGAGGGAAGGAAGGGAAAGGAGAGGCTTGGTAAGAGGAAAAGGTCATAGGTTCATCTTTGGGCATGTCGAGGTTAACGAGTCCATTAGACATCCCATGGGAATGTCTAGAGAACAGCTGTACGCATTAGTTCAGAGCTCAGAAAAGAAGTCTGGACTAGCGACTTGGAAATCATACTCATACGTAATAGTAATCAAAGCAAAGAAGCAGACGAGAATATATTCACCTGGTGGGAGAATATAGAGAAGCAGTTAGAGCCTAGAGCTGAAGAAGGGAGGTAGGGGAAGGAAAAAAGAACCACGCGAAGAACAGGTCACAGAGTAAGAGGTGTGGTGATTTATGTTGAATGCTTTTCACTATGACCATTGCTGAAGTGTGTACTGTACTTCGGAGTCTGAAATCAATGGTGACCTATGAGAGCCATTTTATTAGAATGGTAAAAATATATATCTGGTTGGGTATGGGAAAAAGCAATTGGGAAGTGAAAAATTACAAATAGGAAATTCACTCAATTCTTGCATAATCTGCAGAAAACAAAAACAGACTTGATCAATATATAGACTCGATCAGGATCAGTACACATCAAAAGAAAGAAAGTACAAGAAAAACAGGCAAAATAAGAGAAACAATCCACATCCACTTAAGCCCCCTTACTAAACGTTAGATTCTGAGTTTGGGCCAAGCCAAAATTACATATGTGTGTTCCTGTGCACAGTTGTGCATTTTACTGGAAACACCTAAAATGAAATGGCAAAGGCTAAACAAAGTGGTTAGGAAAGATAAGGCAAAGACCAACAAATATTATTCAGTAGTTCCTAATACAGAAAAGAACATATAACATAGAAAATATTAGAATTCAACACAGAAGGAACTGGGTCAAATAGCATATTTATTTATCGGCTGGTTGCTAGGTTGGTCGATAGCACTGGAGACTGGGTCCAGAGCCTTCGGGTTGAGTTCTCTCCCCAGCTTCTCTTTTATTTCTGATTTTGAGATAGTCTTGCTGAGTCACTAAGGTTCCTGGGCTTGGCTCAATCTTGCTATCTTCCTGCATCGGCTTTCCAAAATGCTAGAATCACCAGTGAGCGCCATCACAACTGGCTCAGCATATTTCATATGAAGAAATATCATTGTCTAGTCACATTCACTGAAAAATGAAGCAAAACTTTCAAAAAGCAGGAGACAGGCTATCTTCAATGCACATGTTCTTTTTAAATATCCATGATGCCTGTAGATAGAATATAATCAGACTACATTTTCTATTAGTGGGCCATAAAATAACGAAGGGATTTTTCAAAACTAAAAATACTAAAAGTTGAAATATTTTCTTCTTAGATCAAACAAAAATGCAAATTATATTTAGTTTAAGAAAATAGAAAAATACTATATGGCTTGGGAATAACTCTAGAGAAGAGAGAAACTCAAGAGTTTTTCCTATACAAAGAGAAGAACTCGGAGTCTCAGAGTCTTTGTTATACTCTATAAATATGAAAAATCAAAGTAAACCAAGCAGTGAATTCAAGAAGCCACAAAATAAACAACAGCTAGGAAGAGCAGGGGAAAACAAGCAAGCAAACAACAGACTGACAACTCAGAATGGACCAAAGACCTTAATGTCAGACACAAAACCTTGAAATTACTAGGAGAAAGCAAGAGAAACAGCAAGATTCGGGCACAAGCAATGACTTTCTGAACAGGGATCTAATAGTGCAGGAAAGAACAGTGGTACCCCAGTTTAAGAATAATTTGTTTTATAGTTTTGGAAAAGATGACTACATTTGTGTTTGTGTGGGAAGTGTAGCCACGGTCATGTTTGTCACCCAGTGCAGAGTTTGCAAGCAAAAACAAAATTTTGCCAAGTACTTCTGTTTGGGAACCAAATTGTTTGCAAGAAAAGTGTTCATGGACTGACCACTGTAATAACAAGAATTGACAAGTGGAATTGGATCAAATTAAAAAGCTCCTGCATAGCAGAGGAGACAATTCACAGACTGAACAGACAGACTGCAGAATAAATGACCTTTACGAGCTATTCCTCTGACAGAAGATTAATATATAAAATATATAAAGATACAGAGATCTATCTATCAATCTATCACTCAGCCATAAAGAATAAAATCATGTCATATGCAGGGAAATGGAACTCTAGACTAGGATGTTAAGTAAAATAAGTCAGACGCAGTTAAATATCGAATGATTTCTCTCATATGAGGAACCTAAAATTTGAATAGATAGAAAACAAAGGAGAGATGGTGAGAAACAAGCAGACTTGTTGAGAGATGGGAAAGGGGACCAGGGGAGAAGGGAGGAAGCTTAAAAGGACTGAAAATTAACAAGATATACTACATGAACCCAAACAAATGTAACTAGGACACATAGCAAACACGCACTGAGGAGGAATTTATTTATTTCATTTATTTATTCATTTTGTCTTTTGGAGATAGGGTTTGTCTATGCAGTTCCCAGTGATCCTGAGGGCCTCAGCCTCCGAGTGATGGGAGTGTACCACCACAGCCAGCTTTGTTAAGAAATTTAAAAAGTATAATTATTATAATTGTATGTAAAATGTTTAACATCTTTGGCTATCAGGAAAATGCTAAGCAAAACTATGCTGAGATATTGTTTCACCCCTGTCAGAATGGCTATCATCAAGAAAACAAAAATAAACATCCAGGTGTGGTGGTGCACACCTGTAATCCCAGCACTCAGAAGGCTGAGGTAGGACGATCCTTGTGAGTTCAAGACCAGCCTGGGCTACAAAGTGAGTTCAACACCAGCCTGATCTGCATACTGAGACCCTGTTTCAAAAGAAAACATAAATAGTGCTGGGGAGGATGCAGGAAAAGGAGTAATTATACACTATTGGTAGGAATGTAAATTAGTACAGCCACTTTGGAAATCAGTATGGAGGTTCCTCAAAACATGAAAAGTAGAACTGCCATATGGCCCAGCTACATTACTCCTTGGTATACATACCAGAAGGAATCAAAAGCCAGCATACTAAAGAGATACCTGCATATCCATGCTCACAGCCAAGTTATGGAACCAGCCTAGGTGGCCCTCAACAGAGGAATGCATAAAGAGAATGTGCAATATATAAAGAAGACAGAAATTATGTCATTTGTAGGAAAATGGGTATAACCAAGGCCACACTCAGAAAAGCAAGTATTTTTTCTCATATGGAGAATCTAGGAAAAAAAAGAAAACAGAAACAACCCCAGCATCATCAAAGTAGAGAATAATATTAGAGAATAAATGGGGAGGATAAGAAAGGCTAGTGGGAAGTGGATATGATCAACATGTTATATACTTATATGCAAATACTGCAATAAAACTCATTATTCAGTATAATTAATAAGCACTAATGCAAATGGGATTCACCTCCTAGCCCAAGAAGTAGATATCTGAAAAACCCAATACACCTGACAAAGTGGCCTATGTCTGTAATTCCAGCTACTCAGGAATCTGAGGCAGAAGGCTGAAAAGCTGGATGCCAACTTGGACAGTAAGACCCTAACTCAAAATAATTTCTTTTTAAGGCTGGGATGTACTATAGCACTTGCCTAGCATGTGAAGGCCCTGGGTTCAATCCCTAGAACTGAAAAGAAAGAAAAAAAAAAAAAAAGAAAGAAACACATAAAACAGACACAGTTTTGGCAAAGCCAAAAACCAATAAAAGCTGGGCATGGTGGCGCATACCTGTAACTCCAGCACTCAAGAGGCTGACACTGGAGAATTACCCTAAATTTGAGGCCAACCTGGGCTCAAAATGTGACTTCAAGGCTAGCCTGAACTACACTGTGAGATCCTGTCTCAAAACAAAAAAAGAAACAAACAACAACAAAATTCCACAAGACAACAACAAAAAAAGAAAATCTAAACACATAATGAAGACAGATAAAACCATAGATATAAGCTAATAATGTTAGAGACCTCTAGGAAAAGAACAATTGTGATGGTGTCTTAATTACTTTCTCATCTGAGGGACAAAATACCTGACACCCACAAGTTAAAGGTTAGCTCACAGTTTATAGAGGGTTCAGCTGGCTCCAAGGCGGGGCAGAATGGCAGGAACAGCCCATGGCAGGGAAGGCAAGAAAAAGCAAGCAGCAACCCTCCCCTTTCTTTCTTTCTTTCTTTCTTTCTTTCTTTCTTTCTTTCTTTCTTTCTTTCTTTCTTTCTTTCTTCTTTCTTTCTTTCTTTTTCTTTCTTTCTTTCTTTTTCTTTCCTTCCTTCCTTTCTTTCTCTCTTTCTCTTTCTCTCTCTCTTTCTTTCTTTCTTTCTTTCTTTCTTTCTTTCTTTCTTTCTTTCTTTCTTTCCCTTTTCATTTCATCCAGGGTACAAGCCTATTGGTTGGTATCATTCACATCCAGCCCAAGTCTTCTATCTTCAGTAAATCTACCCAGCCACACCCAGAATTATGCTAATCCAATTAGGGAACTAATCCAGTTACCACACACCCTTTATCCATATTCACACACCCTAGATCAGCAGCTTAGGAGCACATGAGGCTCTGGAGGGACATTTACTTATAAACCATAAGAGATGTGTCAAACAGTTGTGTAGAATAAAAACCTATTTTTAAAAAGCTGACAAGTATCAAAGAACCCAGAAAAAGTTATAAGAACTTTTGTGTGTATTTTATGTATTTATGTATTTATTTAGTGGTATTGAGGATTGAAGCCAGCACCTTCACACTGAGCTACATCCTCAGCCCTTCTATTTTAAGATAAGGTGTTGCTAAATTGCAAAATTGCTTGGGCTGGGCTTGAAACTTTCAAACTCCTGTCTCAAATTCCCAGAGTGCTGGAATTATAGGTGTTCACCACCCTTTACTGTTCAAAATATTGGCTAAGAGTTTGAAAGAAATAAATAAAGCTGGGGATATAACTTGATGAGAAAGCCCTAGGTTCAATTCCCAGTAAACGCGCTCACGCGCACATACACACACACACACACACACACACACACACACACACACACACGCTGCATGCATGCATACATGCACACACAACTAGCATTTAGGATTAAATTTAAGTCGGATGTCTCCATTTTAAAACAATTATCAGTTAAGTTTTGCTTTTGTTGAAAGTTTCTGATGTTAATCGGGACTTCCATAGAACACTTCTTTAGGCTCCTTTGTTATTTAGATCAACAAACATCTAAGAAGATGCTAAATCAAGCAGCTCTTATGCTCCTTTTGTAATGTGAGGCTTCCTAAGAAGTGAAGCCACTCTCACCCTCTCATCTATCATAGGAATCTAGGGGAAAATATTGTTAGCTAATGAGTTAAAAGGAGTTCTGAGACTCTTGATAGCAAATACTCTGCTTACTACTGCACAGGCGATGCCAGCAACAGGGACAGTGGGGTCTCTTGGGTAGAATCTACCAAGATTTTTTTCTTCTTTCTCCTCTGGTAATTTTATTTTGCTGGAGACTCAGCAGCTTGGCTGAAGTTGGCTTCATAGATCAGGTTTACTTTGTGCTTAAATAATTGGAGGGCAAATCCAGCCTGGCATCCATTCCATTATGCTTTTCCTATAAAAGTAAAAACCATTTCTAAATGCAACTAACGCTAGGAAACGGTACACACAGGAACGAGCTCCAAAGGGCCACAACCACAGAAATGCAAGAGATATCTCCCTGTGTGTCCAAATGATGATAATCACTGCCAACCCAAACTGGAATTTGCTTATTGTAAGAGACCTTTACGTTCCTAAGCTGTCTCAGGCAGAAAGTCACACACCCTGGGGACAAGAGCACGCAGGTTTGCTTCTGCAGCCAGCTCTACACACCAAGCATATTTACCCAGTGCTAGAGCAGGCCTGCTTTCTGTGAATCCTAGGAAAGCCTTAGGGTCTCACATCTTTGCATTTTTACTAGCTGCAAACTATCCACTATTGCAGTATTTTTCCCTATTTTCCCAAAGCGGCGGATTCTAGCCTTTTCTAACCCACTTACCTGAGTTCCTGTGATTCTGGAGTCTCTCCTCTGTTGGAATCTTTTTCCTAAACGTGTCTGTAGATTATATCGCCATGCTAAAGCTGGACTCTACTCTTTTGCATAATTAAATACACATTTGACAAACCAGAACAAGAGTATCTCTAGAGAGGAAGTCCTAAATGTTTATAGTTTCTCTAAGCTTTTTAAAAAATTATCTGGGATGCATTTAGTAATTTTATTGTGTCATATTCATGCTGTCCAAGATTCCAACTACCCTCCACATTTTTTTGTTTTGTTTTTTGAGACAAGGTCTCACTATGCAGTTCAGGCTTGCCTCGAATTCACAGTGACCCTCCTGCCTCAGCCTCCAGAGTGCTGGGATTACAGGGGTTCACCATCAAGCCCAGCTGTACTCCCTATTTTTAAGGGGGCTGAGAGGGCTGCATTCTCCATCTTTCTGAGGTAGCTGTAATCTATTGTTCCTAAGTGCCTCTGGCAATAGCTAAAAATGTTTTTTCTGTAGATACCAAAGTAACTTTTAAAAAGCCTACAATCATCTAAACAAATCAACTTTTACATGATCAGTTATGTTTATTTTCACTATTGCAATTTATCACTGCTATTATTTCTCTTCAGCATACGATCAAGGGAGCTACCATGTTGAAGTATGTTAAGTGTCTTCCTGCTTACCTGGCTGAGAGGTGTACATACTCCAAAAAACATTTGAGAATGAGTGAAGTTTTTTATTTTAAGAAAGAAAGAAAAAAAATTTAAAAACAAGGCAAAATAGAAAAAACAAGAAGAAAAGTAGAATACAGAGTTCAAAAAAAATTGACATCATAAAATCGCTAGTTGATACATTACATATTGTCAACTCAACAATAATTGTTAAATTTACAAAATCAAAGCATAGAAAGTAGCTAGACAAACATTGACAGTACAAACTTTTCTGTTCAATGATCTAACAAAAGTTCAGTAATATGATCATCTATCTTACACACTATATATACCATTACATCCTTTAGAGCACTTTCCTTCCTTTTCTCTTTTACAGTATCTATTATATCTATTACTTTTATATCTATTATACTTTTTGGATACCATTATTTTGTCTGTCATTATTTTTTACACTAGAGACAATGTGATATTTACTAATGTGAGTCTTGTTTATCTCACTAATGAGGATATTCTCAAGTTGCCTCCATTTACTGATAAAGGCCTCAAGATTATCCTTTTTATAGCTGTGTAATATTCCATTGTATAAAAATACCACATCTTTTTCATCTACTCTGCGGTTGATGGGCATTTTGGTTGTTTACAAGATTTAGCTATCACAAACTGTGCTGCTATGAACATGGGTACACATATATAACTGTGACATGACCTTTTCAGTTTTTCTGGGAAAATACCCAGGAGGGGAATAGCTGGATTGAATGGAACTTCCAATCCTAGTCTTCTGAGAATTCTCCACACTGATTTCCATAGTGGTTGCACCAGTCTGCACTCCCACCAACAGTAGAGCAGTGTTCCTTTTCCCCCCACAGCCTTGCCAACATTTGTTATCAGATGATTTCTTGATGGCAGCTATTCTTTCAGGAGTGAGATGAAATCTCAGTGCTGTTTTAATTTGCATTTCTCAAATGACCAGTGACAGTGAACATTTCTTCATATATTTATTTGCCATTTGTATATCTTCATCTGAGAACTGTGTCTTCATCTCCACATTTTTGGAGAGGGTCTTTGAATTTGGGGGGCTTGATGTTTTTCAGTTCTTTATATGTTCTGGATATAAGTCCTTTGTCTGAGGGGTTGTTGGCTAAAATTCTTCCCCATTCTGTGGGTTTTCTTTTCACTTTGTTGGTGATTTCTTTTGAAGTAATTTTTAGTAATATGATATCCCAGTTGTTGATTCTTTGAAATATTTCCTGTGTGGTTTGCATTTTATTCATGAATTCTCTCCCTACCCCTATGTCTCCAAGATTTCTACCTACTTTGTCTTTCAGTAGATTTAGTGTTTGTTTTAATATTTAGATCCTTGATCCATTTTGACTTTAGTGTATGGTGATAGGCATGGGTCTATTTTCAGTCTTTGGCATGTGGAAAGCCAATTTTTCCAACACCATTTATTAAAGAGGCTATCCTTTTTCCAGTGAACATGTTTAGCCCCTTTGTCAAATATAAGGTAGTTAAGTGTCTTTGTAGTAGTGTTTGCATCTTTTAATCTGTTCCATTGATCCTCAGGTCTATTTCTTTGTCAGTACCATGCAGATTTTATTACTGTGGCTTTGTAGTATAGTTTCAAATCAGGAATTGAGATGCCTCTTGTCTTGGTTTTGTTGCCCAGAATCGTCTTTGCTATTCTAGGTTTCTTCTGTTTCCAAATGAATTTTAGGAATGTTTTCTCTAGATCTGTAATGTATGTTAATGGTTGGGATTGGGATTATATTAAATCTGTATGATTGGGATTACATTAAATCTGTATGACAGTTTTGGGAGTATGGCCATTTTCACAATGTTAGTTCTTCCTAACCAAGAGCAAGGAATATCCTTCCATTTTCTAATATCCTCTTCAATCTCTTTTTTTAGAGTAGTATAATTTTCAGCATATAGGTCTTTTACATTCTTGGTTAGGTTTATTCCTAGGTATTTCATTTTTTTTAGATGCTATTGTGAAAGGCGGTATTTCCATAATTTCTCTCTCAGTGAGTTTTTTGTTTGTGTACAGGAATGCTATTGATTTTTCAGTGTTGACTTTGTATCCAACTATGCTGCTGAATTTGTTTATTACCTCTAGTAGTCTTTTAATGGAGTTTTTGGGATCTTCTATGTAGAGTATCATGTCATCTAAAATGATGATAATTTAACTTCTTCCTTTCCTATCTTTATTCCTTTTATTTCTCTCTCTTATCTGATTGCTCTGGATAATATTTCCAGAACTATATTTTATATGAGTGGTGATGGTAGACATCCTTGTCTTGTTCCTGACTTTAGAGTGAAGACTTTCAGTTTTTGTTCATTTAGTATAATGTTGGCTGTTGGTTTGTCATAGATGACCTTTATAAGATTGAGGTACATACCGTCTACTCTGAGTTTCTGTATGGTTTTTATCATGAAAAGGTGTTGAACTTTATCAAAAGCTTTTTCTGTGTCTATTGAGATGACCATGTGGTTTTTGTTTTTGGCTCTGTTGATGTGGTGTATTACATTTATTGATTTGTGTATTTTGAATCATCCCTGCATTGCTGGAATAAATGCCACTTGGTCGTAGTGTATAATCTTCTTAATGATTTGCTGCATTCTATTTGCCAATATTCTATTGAGAATCTTTGCATCAATGTTCATTAGTGAGATTCGTCTATAGTTCTCTTTTCTGGTTGGGTCTTTCTCTGGTTTTGGTATCAGAGTGATACTCGCCTCCAAGAATGAGTTAGGGAGGACTGCTCTTTCAATTTCATTGAAGAGATTAAGGGGTATTGGTGTTAAATATTCTCTAAATTTCTTTAGAATTCAGCCATGAATCCTTCAGGGCCTTGGCTTTTCTTTGTTGTTAAGTTTTTAATTACGTTTTCGATTTCAGTAGCTGAAATTGGGTTATTCAAAATTGCTATATCTTCCTGGTTGAGCTTTGGTATTTCATATGTCCCTAGAAATCTGTCCATTTCCTCTGTTTTCCCCCCTATATGAGTAGAGGTTTTCAAAGTAGGTGTTCATGATCTTTTGAATTTCCATAGGATCTGTAGTAATTTCCTTCTTTTCAGTCCTTATTGTGTGAATTTGATTTTTTTCTTGATAAGGTTGGCTAGGGGATTATCAATTTTGTTTATTCTCTCAAAAAACCAGCTTTTTGATTAATTTGTTGTATTTTCTTTTTTTTTTTAGTTTCAATTGCATTAATTTCTGCTCTAATCTTTACAATTTCTCCTCTTCTATGAGCTTTGGGTTTAACTTGCTCTTCCTTTTCTAAAAGCTTGAGATGTAGCATTAGGTTATATATTTGTGTTCATTCCATTTTCTTGATGTGACTATTTATTGCTATATATTTCCCTCTTAGGACTACTTTCATTGTATCCCATAGGTTTCAGTATGTTGTATCTGCATTTTCATTGTATTATAGGTATTATTTCCTCCTTAATTTCACCTGTAACCCACTGGTTATTCAGAAGGTTGTTGTTTAATTTCCATGAATTTATGCAGATTTTGCAGGGCTTTTTGCCATTTATTTCCAATTTTAGTGTGCTATGGTCAGATATTATGCATGGGATAATTTCACTCCCTTTGCATTTAGTTAAGAATGCTTTATGGGTTAGTATATGGTCTATTTTGGAGAATGTCCCATGCAGCTGAGAATGTATATTCTGACGTGGTTGGGTGGAACACTCTGTAAGCATCCACTAAGTCCATTTGCTCACAGGTATGATTCAGTTCTGTTATTTCTTTGCTGACTTTTTGTCTAGTTGATCTATCTCTTTGTGACAGTGGGGTGTTAAGGTCTCCTATTAAAATTGTGTTCTTGTGTATTTGGTTTTTCATCTCCTCTTAAACAGTTGGGTGATCCTGTATTTGGTGCATATATAATTGTTAGTTCTGAGCTCTTGAATTTTTCCACTAACAAGTATGTAGTAACCTTATCTTTTTTAATCATTTTAGGTTTGAAGTTCACATTGTCTGCAAACAGAATATTTACCCCTGCTTTATTCTGGGTTCCTGTTGCATGTAATATTGTTTTCTATCCTTTGACTTTTAATCTATGAGTTTCTTTTTGAGTTAGATGCATTTCTTGTATACAGCATATTGTGGGATCCTGTTTCTTGATCCATTCTGTCGACCTGTTCTTTTGATAGGTGAATTGAGCCCATTTACATTTATGGATATCACTGACATGTACTGGCTTGAGTTTGCCATGTTGTGTTTCTATTGTTGGTTTCCTGCTTTTCTCCCTTGTTTAATTTCTTGTCCAGCCTGGTGGTTTCTTTCTGCTATTGTTCTGGAGATTGTGGTTGTTTTTATCTCTATCTAGTAGGTCTTTCAGCACTCTTTCTAAGGTTGGTTTGGTGGACATGAATTTCTTCAGTTGTTCTTTGTCATGGAAGTATCTTGTTTCTCCATTAAATTTGAAAGACAGTTTTGCTGGGTACATCAGTCTGGGTTGAAAGCTGTTTTCTTTTAGGACTTGAAATACTTCACTCCAAGCTTGACTTAACCTGAAGGTTTGTGCTGAGAAGTCTGCAATGATTCTAATAGGCTTTCCTTGATAGGTGAGTTGTGTCTTTTCTCTGACAGCATTTAGTATTCTGTTTTTATGCTATATGTCTGAGATCTTAATTATTATATGTCTGGGTGTAGATTTATGTTGGTTGTGACTGGTGTTGTATATGCCTAACTTATTTGTATATCAGATTTTTTTCCCCCATGTTTGGGAAATTTTCTGCAATTACTTCTGTGAACAGCTTAGATATGTCCTTTGTGTTGTCTCCTGCCTCCTCACTGATGCCTATTAGGCTTATATTGTTCTTCCTGGCATCATCTTGAAGCTGCTGGATTATCATTTCATGCTGCTTTGTTGTTTTTATAAGTTCTACCCTTTCATGATCGCTATCTGTGATCCTGTCCTCAAGGTCCGAAATTCTATCCTCAGCTTCATTTAAACTGTTTTGCCAGCTTTCAATACAATTTTTTGTTTCTTGGATATCTCTTTGAATTTGTTTCATGGATCTGCTTGTTTTCTGCATAGTTCATTCAAAGATTCAATCAATTTCCCATGCTCCTGTATTTTTTTTTTATCTATTTCTTCTCTAGCTATGTTGAGCAATTCATTTACTAAGGTTGCTATTTCTGTCTTTACATAAGACATTATTTTTAATTTGAGTTCCTCTATTGCCTCATGGATTTGTTTCTTTACTTCATTTGCTATCTTTTCAGAGATTTCTGGTGTATGACTTTTAAAGTCCTCTATTTCATTGTCACTTGTACTTGCTCCCGATGGACTAGATGTTTGAGATTGCATTTTCCCTTTTCGTTTAGTCATTTTCACCTTTTGAGTAAATATTTGGTCTTTCTATCCCAACAGTCACAACTGTCTGTAGTGTGAATTTTAGGGTCCTACTGTGTGGTTGATGTTTGTCAAATTGCTGGGTACCACAATGAAGAGGAGAGCCAGTCACCTGAATTCTTCCTGCAGGGTCTGTTGGGTGAGTCCTATATTTTTTCTGGGCGAAGTAGCCTAGAAGTATTGATGTAGGGCAACTCTTAGTTCCTTCTGTTGTTATATTTTCGGGTTGTTGCAGGTCACCAGATCTCCCTGGCTATAGTGTGTCAGTTGAGGCCCTACTGTGTCACTGGGGATCTCATAAGCTCTCTTAATTTTCTCTAAGTTGGGCAGGCATTATTGGCACACTCCCCAACCTGTCTGATGTTCTCTGTGTGGAAGAGGGGACTACTCACTGTCTTACCAAGTTCGCCAAGGTCTTACAGTCGGAGGGAGTTTCACTTCTGCTCCAATTTACCCACTGCAGACCTTTATTTTAGTGGCAAACTCACAACACTGACTGGACCCTGCTGAGGTCTTCTGTTTGGATGAGGGGTTCCTGAGTCTCTCATCCAGCCAGCATGGTAATCTGCTGTAGTCCAAGGTTCTGGGAGAAGGGATTGGATCCAAAAATTAACTGTAGTACTAGGTCCAGGAGGCGGGTGGGTTCCCCAAGGGGCGGGCCCAGCAGGGGCAGTCTGAGGTAGCTCAGGTGTCTGGCAGGCTTCCCTGATGTTCCCGGTGGAGGGCCCAGCAGCAGCGGTCTGAGGTGGCCCAGGTCTGTGTTGGACTTCCTCAATGTTCCTGGTGGAGGGGTGGGTCCAGCAATGGCAGTCTGAGGCAGCACAGGCCTGTGGCGGGCTTACCCAATGTTCCCAGAGGATGGGCGGGCCCAGCAGCGAATTTTTTTTTTTTTAATTTTTAAAAATTTTATTTTAAAGAGGATAAAACAATAAAACCAGTCAAAGCAACCAGTGTAAGACAAATAGGACTTCAAAATATTATGAATCAACAATAGTTACCATAATGACCTTTGATGCCTTCCAAACAGCTACAGATAACTTCAGACATAATAAAAATCAAGAACAGAATAGAAACAATAAAAACAGAACAAAGAATGCAATAAAGGACTTTAAAATAAGCCAATAACAAATCCAAAACTGCTACCATCACATATCTTGCTATCTTTGACTCTGCCATTGGATTTAACATGATCAAACAAAACAACAGAAAATAAAACTCAACCCAACAAAACAATGGAAATGATATGGGACTTCAAAACAGGACCATAGGGAATCAACAATGGCTGCAGCCCTCAGAAGGAGACCCCGGCCCCTGCAAAATGCCACACTGCGTACTGCACACTTTGAACCTATGATCAGAGAAGTTTATTTCTGAAGTTGGCATTTATTTCATTTCCTGGAGCAACCTCACCCCACCCCACTCCAAAAGTTTCAAATCTTAATAATAGTGGATAAAGGAACATGAATGAAAGCACATTTTGGGGGACCACAGTAAGTAGAAACACTAACTTAAAAAGTTGGAATAAGTATAGAAATGAAGAGGTAAAAGGAGTTGAATAAATTTTAGAGCTTTTCATGAAAAAACACTTCATTTAAAAGAAAAGATACATAAAGGTGAAAGGTCCCCTATCTCCCTCTTGCTTTTTGTTAGTGTTCAGGATGGAACTCGGGGCTTTGAGTAGAGTGGACAAGTGCTCTACCACTGACATCATCCCAGCCTATGGTAAAGGATTACACTCAACTCACTCAGATGATGAGACACGGATACTGGATCATGGGAAGACTCAGTCAGCTTTTTAAAATTTTTTAACCAATAAATAAATTTGTATACATTAATAGTGCGCTACAGGATGCACGCAGTTGGGCATGGTGATGCAGGTCTGTAATCCCAGCACTCAGGAGGCTGAGGCAGGAGGATCATCATGAGTTTGGAGTGAGCCTGGGCTACACAGTAAGTTCAAGGACAACCTGAAACGCCTAAATAAAATAAATATAAAAAAATATGATAGAATGGCTAAATCAATTTTTAAAATAAAGATCTGGCCACTCATTTTCTGTACTGTAGGAATATGCAATATTACAAAATTATAATAATTTATATACTTTGTTTTCCACTTGCTTATTAATTTCTTGACTTTATCTTAGCATACTATACAATTCTTCTATTGGAGGGCTCCAATATCCTGTCTCCTCCCAGATACTGAGATTGTTCCAGTGTTGGGGAAAAAAATATTATTTTCTTCTACATTTGCTAAATTGGTCTGAAATTACGAAAGGTTGTATTTCAAGGATGCATGAAAGAACCAGTTTATGCAGAACTTTAAAAAAGATAACACATAGACAGGAGAAGAATTCAGACACAGAACTAAAGTGAGCCCTGAAGAAATTATTTGAAACCACATATACAGCTATTTCTGAATGTCAGACTCAGCCCTACACATCCTAGGTGTATTTTCTAAATGATTTCTGCTTTTGCTTAAGCTAGTTTAAGTTAGGCTTCCATACTTTTGAGCCAAGAATTCTGCCACATACTGGCACAAGTTTCTACTACAAAATTAGTGAAGAATATGTTTGTAAAACCAACAAAACAATAAAATGAATATTTCAAATCTCTGATGTCACATTTTCTGGGCTGTGGCATTTATCTATTAGAGGAGTTCAACAGTATTGCCGTGGGCTATGGCCTAAATCTAGAATGTCCTTGGGATGTCTCGTGGGTCCAAATGTGGGCTTTTGGAAGGTCACTGGGTTCTGGACGGAGGCAGGTCCCTGAGGGTCTCCCTCCCACATCCTCCTTTCCTTTGCCTCCTGGTCCAGGCCTTCCTATCAAGTTCCTTCTGTCTTGCAGCCTGAAACTTCTGAAATTGTCAGCCAAAATAAACTTCTCCTCCTTTAAATTGTAGGTGTCAGGTATTGTGTCCCAGGTAAAGTGACCAAGACACAATGCTGTATTTGCCTGTCACCATTTTTTCACAGTGAGATGGGCAGTGGAGGGCTGAGGGGACAGTGTTACTCCCTGGGTGGTGGCAGCCAAAGCTGAAGGCAGGAGGACAGATATTGAAGAGGATCTCTCCACTAGGGCTCTCTGTGTTCCAAATACTTGTGGCTTATTTTTGTAAAATGAATCCAGAGTAGACTTATGTTTCCACATTATAATAAAAAAGAAAAAGAATCGGAAACAGCTAATCTCCCTCAGGAGACACAACGGTAATCAATTCATTAAGCTGAAGAGGATTCAACTTGTCTGATTCTTCCAGTCAGAGAGTAATGCTTTGTAAGGCCGCACCGAGGCTCTAGCTTCACAGCACGGGCGGGTAATAATCAGTGGAGAAGCTGCTCTCCTGCATCTGCAATGATGACAATGGGTCACTCTGAGTTTTAACAGCGAGGGCAGCATCTTCTAGGGGATTTTTTTTTCTTTTATTTACTCTACATCGAAATGAACATTTTCAGGAACTAGTATCAACAAAAGATGTTCTATAGAACATTGAGCACCCCTGGGCTGCTCCGGATTTCTCTCTCTGGTTTCCAAGCAGTAGTGTGACTGGCCGCTGTCATGCGTATGCAGCCAGGCAGTCACGCAGCTCCATGCTCAGAAGGGCCTGTGCTGAGTTTATTGCTCGGCTGTCACAATGTTGAAATTATTAGTAATTTTGAAGTAGGGGCTCTGTGTTTTCATTTTACACTGGACCCTGAAAATTATGTCAGTGGTCCCAGGAGTCATATTTGAATTTGGATACAAGCTTATAGCTCAATGATGCTGACCAGGTATTTTATAACTTTATGGCTGAGAAACTACCAAACTTTGACTTAGAAGAGAAATTAACAATTTAAAACACCCTACATTGCCATAGTAATTTAGATACTTCAGAGATACAATCTTATTTAATTTTGAACTTTCAAGGCTACATAAACATTAGGTGATGAGGAAACAAAGGCTCAGAAACACTAGAAAGTTTCACATCTACCCCAGAAAGCAGTGTGACAAATTACATGAACTGATTATAAATATGTTTAACGCATATGTATGAATAATACTATAATATTACACTAATAATAATAGAATACTATATGACACTAATAATTCCAGAAAGATAAGGCACCCTTCTATAATTTATTTTCCCTAAAACCCTCTAAAATGAACAGAGAATCAAAACCAAGGAAAATTTGTTGATAATGAAACCAGAAAATAACTATGGTCTCACACAACTCTATGGAGAACACCTATTAGATACAATGATCTGTGGACCAAACTGAAGGACTTAGAATAGCGACACTCATTTCTTCTACCCTTCATGCCAGGCATCAGTGGTGGACACCTGTAATCCTCGCACTTGGAAATCTGATACAGAAAGATCATTGTGAGGCCCGCCTGGGCTAGGTAGAGAGACCCTATCTTTAAAAATCAATCAATCAATCAATCAAAATCTTTAAAACTGGAACATTTCTACACTGAAGTAGAAGTAATACATGTTTAAAAACTTGAGTCAGCAGTCGCCCTACCCACTAACAATGTTGGCTCCCTAAATGCCTAGCTAAACAACCAAGTAAAACTGCATCACCAAAACTCCAGCCCAAGTTCTGCACATGTTTCATGACATGCCTGGGCTCACAGTTAGGTCAAGAGGAACTCACAGTATTTAGGGGTAGGTAGCCAATATAACTAGAATCCATTTGTCCCTATTTGAATATGAATATACTGGGAGGAGGCACAGAAGTGCAATGCAGTGAGAGTGAGGAAAGGGAGATGAAAAAGACAAAGTAAAAACAGAAACTATCAGGTGTCAGAAGGAAGCATTTTTAGAAGAAAAATTACTGTGGAGTATTTGAGACAAAAACCAGTTATATTCTTAAAGAAAAATATGGAATGTGAGACCAAAAGAGATGACAGAGATGGAAAAAGTGGGCAAAATTTAAGCTAAAAAAGAGGGATATTGTACAAATGAAAATCTCATTAGAGAAATACAAAATACAGAACTGATGCAGCAGAAAGAATCTTTAGCACAGTTCAGGAAGATCAAACCTAATTTTAAAAGAGGAAATCTTACACGCAGTGGGAAAGGAAAAATAATATTAAAAGAAGATTAGAAAAAGGAAAAGATAAAATATAGAAATCAACACATGCATTAGCTGGTTTTTCTGAAGAAAAACAGAATTGATGAATGAGGAAGCAAGAACAAAACAAAGATTTAACATAAGAAAACTTCCTGGAAATGAAGAAAATATCTACAAATTTAAGGACTAAAAAGCCTGACCACTTAGTAGTCAAAACAAAACAAACACTACCAAGATGGAAAATATTTTAGTGAAGTTACTAATAAAGAACCCCACCGTAAGTCCTGTTAAGAAATCCGCCACCAGCTGGAAAGAGGAAAAGGCAAATCTCCCCCGGTATTTCACATTAGTTCTGAAAGGAAAAGACAATGGAGGAACCGACAACATGGCAGGGAGAAGTGCACAACCCAAGAAGTCCATACCCAGCTCCCATACCATTCACTTGAAAGCTGCAGGATGTGAAAGTGGTAACAGGCTAACTAAAGACAGGGTGGAGGCAGGGCAGGCTGATGGAAATCTCCTTCAGATGGAGAGCGTTCTCCAGAGTTCCTCAAGTTGTAAAATTGTTGTTTGGGGAAATACAAGTTTGTTCCTGTTATTTGAAGTTACAAAAGTAAGCCCCAGTAAAACTAAAAAGTGACCATTCATCTTCCAAATTAGCCCAATAGTGTCACAGTGAGGTAGGAAAGGTGAACACTGAAAAGAAACCAGGCAAGAGCCTTCACTCCTTATTGTGTGACAGTGCGCTAAGAGCTCTATCTACACGGGTTTATTTAATCCCTACACATAACCCTATGAGTTGAGTACCACTGTTAGCCACATTTGCAGAAGAGGAACCTCAGCTTGAAGAGGGCTATGTGCGGAAGGGAGGTATCAGGAATCACACATCTCACATGCATACAGCACATACGTATGGAGAGAAATTCAACCACAGGTCTAGCTGACTCCAGAAGCTACGCTGTTAGACACTGATCAGGTTATACCGCCTCCATTTAGACTTTACCAGACTTCCTTATTCACCCCCCTTCTGTCTGTCTGTCCGTCTTTCTCTCTGACAGAGGGTCTCACTACATAGTTCAGACTAGCTTTGAACTCAGGCTGGTCTTGAACTTGGTGATTCTCCTGCCTCAGCCTCCCTAAAGCTGGGATTACAAGCACAGGCCACCACACCTGGCTGTTTTACTAGACTTCTTGTGATCTTTGCCAGATCAACTACTAATTCTTAGTATTTCTTCACAATAGACTCACAGGAGATCGTTTTTAACCCCACCTGAAGTTAATTAAATCAGAATATCTGAGTGTATATTTTCTAAGTTTTGCAGGTGACTTCACTGTTCAGTCAGGATTGAAACACCTAGAAATTAGACAACAGGGCAGATTGATTAATCCACAAGGACACTTCAATATATTCCAAAATCCAACCCCTGGAGACAACAACTTAATTTTTTTATGGTGAAAACTGGAGATAATACCAAAACTCAAAATAAACCAGGAATGAAAACAAGAGTAAACCTGAAACTACATAAAATATAAAAAACCTCAGGCAACAACTTAAGAGAAAATATATGTTTTTAAAAATTCTCAGGAATAACAACTACAATTGGGCAAAATCTAGAAAGTAGTTGTTGAAATATACATCAAAACTGAAAAGGGAGCACTGACATTGGAAATGAAATGCACCCCAGCTCTCTATGAGACCAACGTTTTTCAAGCTATCAAGGAAATGTAGATACCTGATCCTCCTAGCTAGAGAGTCTAATTCACCTGGCTTGAATTAGAAAATAATAAAAAATAATAAGCACACCAGGTAACACTGTGATGCAGGTAGTCAATCAGCCTGTTGTAGTGAATACCAAAAGAGGCAAAAGAACAACAGCAATACAATAACCGAGCCAAACTCTGCAAGAAAATCTTCATGCTATGATTTGCTCTGGAATGATCATCTCAGTGCCTTACATTTCCTTAGACTGATAAAAAGTGTGCAGCTAGAATTCATTAAGCTTTTAATAGCTTTGGTGTTATAACTGACATAACAGACTGCACATATTTAAAGCATACACTTTGATAAATTTTGACATATGTACCCATAAAACCATATTTGAGATAACGAACATATTCGTGAACTCCCAAAGTTCCTTATGCACCTTTAAAATTGTTCCTTCCCATTCTTCCTCACTTCCTCTGCCATAAACTCAATCATTAGTATGTTTTCTGTCACTATAGTTTGTATTACTTGTAAGATTTTTTAAATAAGGGGTTTGGATGTAGCTCAGCGGTACAGCATTAGCCTAGCATGTGTGAAGCCTAGTGTCCCCCCCACCAAAGGTTTATAAATGGAATAAACAGCATGTTTTATTGTGCAGGGAGATGGTAGTTCTGACTTCTCTCGCTCAGCAGGTATTTTGGGATTATCTGTGCAATAGTATCATGTATGGATTAACCAGTTTGCTGATCCACGTACCTATCAACCAGATATTTGTGTCTAGTTTAGGACTATTACAAAGTTTCTATGAAAATTCATGTAAAACACTTAGCAGACAAATGTGCTCTCAACTGTCTAGAGCAAAAGTAGAATAGCTGTATTTTATAGTCATCTTTTGGTGATTTTTTTTTTAGTGGTACTGGAGACTGAACCCAGGGGCAGTGAATTATATCCATGGCCCTTTTCAACCTTTCTGTTCTTTTGTTTTGTTTTTCTGAGACAAGGTCTCATTATGTAGTTAAGGCTAGCTTTGAACTATGTGGCCCAAGCTGGCCTCAAACTAGGGACAATCCTCCTGCCTCAGCCTCCCAAGCGCTAGGATTACAGGCAGGTGCCACCATGGCTGGCTTTAACTTTTCTTTTGAGGTGAGGTTTTACTAAGTTAACCAGCCTGACCTCAAACTTCTGTTTAGCCTCCTGAGTAGCTGGCTTTACCGGCATGCACCACTGTGACCAGCCTATATTGAACTTTCTAAGAAACTATCAAACTGTTTCCCAAAGTGATACCATTTTATATTCCTACTAGCTTTGTAAGAGTTTCTTGCCAACACTTTGGAGCTGTCTTTTAATTCTGACCATTTTAGTTAAGTGGTAGTGTAGTGCTACATTATGATTTTAATTTTCATTTCCCTAGTGACTAATAATGCTGAGTTCACTTAATGCATATTATTTGTCATCTGCTATTTTCTTTGGTAGATCTTTGGTTGAAAAATTTTATCTGTATGAAAAATAGATCATAGTTTATGGTTTATCGTTTTAGTCTTAGTGTCTTTCAATAAGTAGAATTTTAAACATTTCTTGATGGTGTCCCACTGAACAACTTAATAATTACGCTTCTGATGTGTCTTAGACATTTTTGTACAACGCAGGGTTGCAAATGTTTTTTTCCTATTTCTTTTCACAATTTTTGGTTTTGAGTTCTACACTTAGGTCTATGGCTCATTATGAGTTAATTTCTATATGTTGTAAACTATGGATCAAAGCTAGTTTTGCATATGGATATTCAGTTGTTCCAGGTTAAAAAAAAAAAAAACTACTATTACTTTTCCACCAATTATTTTGACAATTCAGAGGTGTATCTCTTTCTGAACATTTAATCCTGTCTCATTGACAGCTTTATCTTTATGCCAATAGCTGTGTTTTAGTTTTATTCTAATTAATGTTATAATCCTTGAAATCTTACAGTGTTAGTTCTCCAATTTTGTTTTCTTTTTCAAAGCTCTTTTCAGTATTCTAGGTCTTTAAAATTTCCAACTGGGCATGGTGGTGCACACCTGAAATTCCAGCCCTCTGGAGGCTGAGGCAGGAGGATCACTGTGAGCTCCAGGCCAGGTGGGCTAAAAAGTGAGTTCAAGTCCAGCCTAAATTGCACAGTGAAACCCTGTCTCAAAAAGACAGAAAAGAAATTTTTCCACATGGATTTAAGAATCAGTTAATTTCCATAAAAACACTTGCTACAGGGTCGGGGATTTAGCTCAATGGCATAAGTGCCTGCTTAGCAAGCACAAGGTCCTGGGTTTGATCCTAGGTACAAAACCAAAAACAAAACCCCCCCCAAAACTGCCTGTTACAATTTGTATTGGAATTATACTGACTATAGAGATGGGCCTGAATGTCTGACTTTACCAATATTGAGTTCCTCACATAGGAATCAAGTAAATTTCTCCATTTACTTACTCTGTCAGTTTTTATAGTTTTTCAGTGAATAAGTCTTTCATATCTTTTATTAGGTTTGTTCCAGTAATTCCATGTTTTTTATGCCCTGAAAACTATTCGACATTGTTTTCTCTGATTTATTCCCAGTACATGAAAGAGTTCTGCCCTAGAATGAATTACTGCACAGTCATGGCGGTGGTCTAAGGTGGCAGAAGGCCAAAGCGGGAACGCCTACCACTTCCTGCTTCTTCCTCAGCCCTAATTGCAACTCCCCTTCCTGTTTGCACACACAGAAAATTCCAATCAGCTCCTCGAGTGTCACCAATGCCCACCCTAAGCACCACCCCTGGTCAGAGGTGTATATATATATATATCCCATACCCCATTCTGGTCAGAGAATGCCAGGCTGCCTATAATCATGGACTTCTCTCCATGTCCTTGGAATAAAGGCTATTTTTACTTTATATTTTGCTCTTTATCATGACAAACACCTAACCTAATAGTGCCATGACTCGGCAGAGTATGTTAGCTCCCAGGTGGAGCTACCTGCCTATGAACCACCGTTCTTTCCTCTGAGACCGCTGACTTGCCGCTGCTAATCCACATGCAACAGTGACCTTCCTCACTCATCACAGGTGAGCTACCGTGCAGGGCTTTCTGTTTCTGTTCCTAGAATTCACAAGCTTGCACCAGAAAACCTATCCTTGCCACCTCGTGGACAGAGATGGCAATTTTCATGATCCTTAGGCCATACAGCCTGAGGCAAAACTGTCAATTTTGTTCCCTGGGACCCCGCCCCAAATTCTTCCCACGACAGAAAGCCAGGAGAATGGGTGTTGGGACTTTCCGTGTCACACTTTCAAAACAGTGATGACTTTTTATAGATGTGACCCAGGCCTCTCTGAGCTCACTTACAATTTGGTCACACAAGCCATTTCCGGTCCCCCAAAAAACACACCTCTGGGGTGCCTGGTTCATAACCTTGGTTCTCTTGGCCTCAAAAAGGCTATAAAAACAAAAAAACTCATCTTTTATTTATGCTTTTGTCACAATGGCAGCAAGTTGGCAGAAACCCTTCATTTTTAGCCCTTTTTTACTCTGAGGATGTATCTTTCTCTCACTCTGTCTTGTATAATGGCCCAAATACTTCTGGCTCACTCTGCTCCACCAAGAACTCTCCCGTCTCCCAGACCAAACCCCGCAGCTTTCTCAGCCAGAGGTTCCTGTACCCCTGCATCGTCTTCTCCTCCTCCCTCCCCCTCAGCAGCCTCTAATCCT
>PVLA01014333.1:0-31163 GCA_004027455.1 Hydrochoerus hydrochaeris | reverse complement strand
ATGTGTGGGATTGATGACCATATTTCTAGGTTCTTGTTGGATTGCTGAACAGATCTGTTTGCACTCTCACTGCTTTAGTGTCCACTTTGTGTGTTTTAATTCTGTAACTTGAATAACTATTTCTAAAAGAACAATATGTAATGTATCAACTAGTGATTTCTTACTGTTTATCTTCTTTTCTTGAAATTCTGTAATATTTTCTACCTTTTTCCTGTTTTTTTCTCTTTAAATAAAAAAATGTATAATCGCTATTGTAAAAAAGAGAAAATAGGAAGTGCTATAAAAGATTTAACTGCATGTATATTTATGTGTGCAGGATTGTTAGCCATATTTCTTAGTTCTTGTTTGATTGTTGAACAGATCTGTTTGCAGTCTCACTGCTTGAGTGTCTGTTTTGTGTGCTTTAATTTTGTAACTTGAACAACTATTTCTAAAAGAGCAATATGCAATTTATCAACTAGTGATTTCTTACTGTTTATGTTTTTTTTTTTGAAATTCTGTAATATTTCTCTCCTTTTTCTGTTTTATTCCTTTAAATAAAAAATTTTAAAAAATAAAGGAAGGAAAGGTTTATTTAGCTCACTGTTTGTGGAGGTTTCAGTCCATAATCAATTGGCTCCAAGGCAGGGTGGCATGGCACAGGGACAACACTTCAAGGCAGCAGCCAGAGCAAAAGGGACAAAAACAAGTCTCTTCCCCTTCCTTATTTTGTACACCAGCCACCCCCTCCCTTCAGGGTGGGTGTAGCACTCACAAAATCTCCTTGCCCTCCTTTGCACAGGATGAGGATATTTACAAAGTAAGAACCCTGGCTTCCTGCTGAGTCAGTTAAACTTCTAAACTTCTCAAATTGACACAATGTATCATCCATAACAGACATCCTGCAAGGTCATGCCCCCAATGACCTCCCTCTTCCAACCAAGCCTCACCTGTAGCATCACATTTAGCTATAGCACCCCTGTTATTTAATTGGCCTTCAAGGCCTTGGAGGGATATCCATAAATGATAATCCCCTACCTGGGAGTCTCCTTGTTTCCTCCATTCCCCACCACCACCTCAGTCTTGTTTCTACAGAGCTCCCACAATGCTCCTTTTTAAATGTAAACCAAATTACTAGTTCCCTAATTTTAAAAATGTGGAGATATACTGATTAAAAAGCTGAATAAATTCACAAGAAAAGACTATTTAAAACTCTAGAAAAATATAAAAGCTATTCAAAAGAGGTCATGATCCTAATATGAAATGAATTAAAACGTAGCACTAGGACATATACGACTCCCAGTCCATGTATTTAAAAAATACCTTAACTATCACTAATGAGATGGAAAGCTAACTCTCAGACCAAAAAAAAAAGGTCTACTTTCACAGGTTACCACTTAAATGTCTGCTATTCCAGTCCACATACACTCCACATCTTCTTGCCAAGACTGGTGGGACACATAAATCTTCTGAGTTTACCCAGTTTCATTTACCTAAACTTGCAATGGAGCTGTTACTGCCTTGAATCTTGCATTTCCCTGGACTCCCTTTGCTCTGGAAACTCTAAAACACCCTTTTCTCTCATGAGCCAAAGTGAATCTCCTTGTTTTAGGAAAATGGCCCATTTATCTGAAATTGTGTGCACACCCACAAATAATATTCTCTTTTTCTTTCCTCAAACTCTGTAATTTGTTTAAAGATAGTAGGATTGGGAGAAACTAAAGCTGATCAGAGGTCATGAATCTCATATGTTCTGTCAAATGTCTCACCTTAGGTACAATATCAAATTGGCCACCAACTTGAGTGAGGAAAGGGGAAATTTATGAACAAGGAACAATGGAAAAGTGTAGATCAATATTGTTACGGCCTGTGTTTAGAAATCCCCCCAAAGCCTGATGTAGTGATAGGTAGGGCTCTTTCAGAGGTGGCTGGATCTAGAGTGGATGATACTGGAATTGTTTTGTGGTGCAATGCTGAGATTAAGGGTGTGAGTACTACTTGCCCTAAGTAGCCTGGATAAGATATAAGGCATAGAAAAGGCTGTGGTCATCCCTCATTTGTTGCTTTGCTACCTTCTGACTGCCATCAACTGCTTTTCATTTGTGATGCCTGTCTGCCATGCCACACTGCCTTGGAGCCAGCCAATAATGGACTGAAAGCTGTACAATTTATAAGCCAGATGAACTTTTTCTCCCTTAACATTGGGCATCAGGTATTTTGTCTCAGCAATGAGAAAAGTAAAAAAGACAGAATTTGGTACCAGAGAAGTGGAGTCATTGTTGTGACTATATCTGACCATGTAGTTAAGGCACCTTTGGGAGTGGCTTGTGGGAAGAGTTTGGAAAGGTCTGGTGATGCTATTTGAAAAAGAAGCCCTGGAAAGCTTTAGGCTGTAATTGATAGGAGATACTTGTCAGAGCTCAGAAGATAAGAATGCTGACAGAAATCCTGCCAGTAAAGACCAGGCTCAGGAGATTTCTGCTGGGAAGGGTTTCTTTGGCTGTTGAACCCCAAATAATGTGTGTTATGCCTTAGCAGAGAGTTTTTGCTCATGTCCAGAAATTTTGCCTGAGCTTAAGATTAAGGGTGACAGACTAATTACTCTTGCAGAAAAAATTTCAAGGCAATCTAATATTGAGGTAGTGGCATGGCTACATTTGGGGAGTTTAGCCAGATTTATGTTGAGAATCAAGAGTAAGAAGCCCAGTAAAATGATTTAAAATATTTTCAGTTTGGTCAAAAAGGAAGCTCCAGTAAAGTTTCAGCCTAAAAAGATGGAACAGAGGAGAAATTGGTTGCTAAAAAAAACAGCAAGAAAAAGTGAAATATTTTAAAAGAAGACAGAAGAAAAGATGGCCTGAAATCAATACAAGAATCAACAGAACTCCAGCCTTTGCAACCTCAGAGTCTTGCTTTGAGAAGAGAGCACCAAAGTACCATGTTCCAGAATGGCTGTGGCCTAGGGAAGTTGTTCCTCAGGATTTGGTTCATAGATACTCCATCTACAGCCAAGAGAGTAGAAACCCTGTCTATTGCTCCAGCAGGGAGCAGACCTTGGCATCATTCACGTGGTACTGTTTTTAAGTGCATTCAGAATGCAAGAGTTGTGGAGTCAGGGAGGCTTCCAACCAGATTTCAGAAGAAAGTCTGGGAGGTCAGACTGTATACCCCTGATGGGGCAGTGTGTGAAGCTGTGAATGTAAAGCCAAAAGTTCAGTGAAGATCCCAGAAGTTTGAAGAAGCCAGGAATGAGGATCATCCGAGGAATACTGCAAGAAAGGAGCAAAGCTGGCCCAACAGAGAAGCCATGGGAACTACAACCACTGGAAGTGCCATACAGATGGATTACTCAAGCCCTTTGGAGTTTACAACCTACTACAGATTTCCAGGGATTCTGGAAGTGGAATTATGGGATTTAATGCTTGCCCTCTCAATAGCACACAGATGTGAATTTTTAATTTCTCTGGGCAGTAAGCTTCTGACTGATTCCCCAAACTCTCATTCTATCCTATCACTGATCTGAGTAAGTCATGGCAAACTTCCCCCTGTCAGTAACTGTTTCATGGATAAACAAGCGTAAGCCAATGGGGGTCTGTGGGGTTCCAGGAGAGCCTCCGTGAAGGCTCTGGAGAAGCACCTACTTCCAGCCTGATTACCATGGAAAGGCAGTTATTTTTTCTCCTGTGAATTAATAGTGAGGAAGCATGATGTTCCCATTGCCACTGACACTCTTTATTACTGCAGTACTAAAAGATGGAGCCAGAGAGAGTGACTTCAACCAAGTAATGACTCAGACCACACTTGCCTTTAGTTTAACCCACTGTGAGTCATTTTGAGTTGACTTTTGAATGTCTAAAGAAGTTTTTGATGTGCTATAAGGTTTGAGTTTTTTGCATGTGGGTATCCAGTTTTTCCAGTATATTTATGGAGGGTACAATCCTTTCTCCACTTAATTGCTTTTGCATCTTTGCCAGAAATCAATTGACTATTAAGTTGGTATCTATTTTGGGACTTTATATTGGTACTTTGGTGGTTTGTCTATCTCGATATCAATGCCATTTTGTCATGATTGGTGTAACTTTATGATAAGTCATGAGATTGGAGCTGGAGTTCTAATTTTATTCCTTTATCAAAGTTGTTTAGACTATTCTGAGTCTTTTATATTTTTACAGAAATGTAAGAATCAAAATGTTAATCTAGATGAAAGACGTGTTGCAGTTTCATAAGGGTTTGTGTTTTCTGATCTTTATTATTTTCTTCTCTTCATTTTTGGCTTTATTCTGTCTTTTATTTTCAATTTCTCAGGGAAAGTTATGAGGATATTTCATCACCTTCTTTTCTAGTAAATATACTTGGTGTTAAAAAAAATAATTAAAGGATGGAGCTAAAGTTGTGAAGTGGCAGAGCAAAAATGTAGAAAGAACCTACATCCTTGATGCCTTTGTTCAGTCGCTGGTCCTGCCTTTCTCTTTGTTGTTTAAGCCAGTGTGAGTTAGCTTTTCTGTTACTTGTTGCTCAGTGAATTCTACCCAGCTAAGAACTTGGTACCAGGGATAGAAGGGCTTCAAGTGACAGGATGAATTGTGTTGCTTGGTGGCCCTGTGATGCATGCCTACATGCTAATCCTTATTTCATTTGGGAAAAGGACACTTTTTATATGTAATTAAATCAATTTTTTTACTATTTTCAAGTTCATCCAGATGCTGAAGACATAAGTTAAAGGCATTTTAATTTTTAAAATATCATGTTTAATTTTATTACATGATTATTCAAGATCAAAAGTCTTTTCAGAAGAAGTTTAAGGTGATTTCTTTTTTTAAAATTTAGTTCCATGACTTATTTGACAATGTTACTAATTTCAAAACTTGATTCTCTCATAACTAAAAAAAAAAAAACCCAAAAAGCAAAAAACCTGATCTAAGAATCTGAATACCTAGGTTCTTTGTCTTGGCCACTAAGCTGGAAGCAAGTTTTGGGGGATCTAGTGGAAGTTACTTCTCCTATAAGCCTATCAGTGGCCCTCAAGTATGCACCAGAATCATCTAGGTCCTTATTAAAAATACCTGTTTTTGAGTTCTACCCAAGGTCTAATGGATCATATTTTCTAACATGGAAGCCCAAAAGCATATATGTTTATTTAAGTGAAGGATATGATATATTTGAACACTACTGCATGATGGCCTCCTCAGCGTGCCTCTCACCTTGTTTTCTGGTTTCTGTTCCTTCTGCCACTGCCCTATCTGTGCTGAAAGATATTGGGCTATAATAAAAACAAAATAAACCATAAAAACCAAGACAATTGTTTCATCATCTTCATATCTCCACTACCGTTAGAGTGCTTGGTAGGTAGTAGGCACTCAATAAATATTTGGAGAATTAAGCAATAGTGATTAAATAAATGTCATTTCATTTTGATTCAAACTACCTATGGATAGAGAAATGTAGAGATAAAAACTATTTTAAACTATAGCTGAATATGCTCTTGAGCTCCTGGCTGCTACACTGCATCCTTCAGTAATAGGTTGTATGGATGAGGCTAGTGAGTACTGAGACCCAAGGGAGAAGACTGAGATTCTTATCCCAGAGTATTTCCCAGAGGTAGTAACAGCTTGAGACTCAGATATCCCCCTCCTTGACTTTTCCAGGCCCAGAAAAACTTGTATTCTGCCTGTACTTGGGGCAGTGTCATAGGTCTTCAAATCTGCAAAGGCCACTTCAGGTTTGTAGGGTTCCCAGCAGGGAAGAGGAGGCATTCATTACCAATGGTGTCAGTTGAGCTCAGTGTCTTTTGTAGCCAGTACCTCCAGGATGTCTGATACCACCACAGTCTTTTCTCCCTCCCCATCCTGTGCATTCCACTATCTGCCCCTGGAACTTCCCTAGCTCAGACACTGTCTGCTGGCTTTGGAAGGTATCGACTCAGGATGAAATCTGTCACAGGGGTGGGCAACATTGCCAAGGGAAGGTAGAGGAGTTTGGCGTCCAGGCCAGGGTTGTAGCGGATACGAGGAGTCCGGGAAACGATGGCGTGCTCCATACTATTGATGACATCAGTGATTCTGGGCTCTCCCAGCTGCATCATGTTATTCAACTTGTAAGTATCTGTTGGGGAGGGGCAATGAAACGTTCTGTTATTTTTTATTTTTAAAAAAATGGTTTCTTCCAAATTCCATCCAAGTTAATATTTCAGAACACCATCCAGGAATCCCTTATATAAACCCCCACTTGAGGCCATCACAAATCATCTTATTTCTCCTTCCGAATTCTACAGCTGTGCACTGAATTCCTACCATTGCATTTGACTAACAATGAGGAGAGCTATGCCCAGTTCTCCTGAAAATGCCACTTACTTGTTATATGACCTTAAGTTCAAACCTTTATTATCTGTAAGCTAGAGATAATAATATCTACCCTAGAGAACCACAAACATTATTAAAACCAGAGTAGAAGGCTGAGTATGGTGGCACACAATTGTAATCTGAGCACTTGGGAAGCTTAGGCAAGAAAATTCCTGTGAGTTTGAGGACAGCTTGAACTGCACAGTGAGTTCAAAGGAAGCCTGAGCTACATAGAGAAAACCTCTCCAAAAAAAAAAGTAGATGATGAAGGAAAATGAAACAAAAAAAATGTGTTTATATGCATAGAAAAATGGGAAGGAAGTAAAACTATTTTCTGGCTGGTGGGATTCCTAGCTGCTGGAGGCTTTTTATTTTGTTTGAGTTTTGTTGTTGTTGTTGTTGTTCTCTTCCTCCTCCTTCTTCTTCTACTTCTTTTTCTTTTCTTTGTTCTTATTCTTTTTCTTCTTCCTTTATCTTATTATTGTTTTCTTCTTCCTCCTCCTCGTCCTTTCCCTCCTCCTCCTTCTCCTTCTCCTCTTCCCCTCTTTTTCTGTTTCTCACATTTTTCTACAAAAACATGCAGGAAAAACAAAATTTATTTTGAAAAAAATTATCCTACATTCAATTTAGTCAGAAGGCCATTGTGGATGCAGATGACCAAGGTACTGACACCTCTTGAAGGGTTCCAACACAGGGAGTTCTTCTATCCTTGTGGTGCCCACAGGTAGGAGGAAAGGAAGGGTCACGTGATACCATACCAGGACCTTCCCTGAGCCACTGGGAAGGGAGCTCAGACTTCAGTGAGAGCCCCAAGGACTCTAAAAACAAAAAAGAAAAAGAAAAAAGCTGGAGTCTGAGAGTCAGACTTCCCTTTATGGAATCCTTTTATGAGATTAAAATTGGAGAACAAAAGCTGCCCTAACTTTGGGATGATCCAGATAGGCAGGGTCAGGACTCTTCTGAGTGACTGGTGAAGTCAGGCCAGTGTCACTCAAGTGCCCTTTACTCCAGATGGGAAAGTTAGCTCTCCTTTGCAGTTTCCTGGAGAGGGCCCTGCTGCAGTGAAAAGTCAGCCTGAATTTTGATGTCTCCCTCTCCCCACAAAAGCTACCCTCAGTTAAAGGCAGAATGCATAGGAAGTCTCTGACCTTAGACTTGTCAGGGAATCCACCACTAATAAGACTGGGGCAGGGAGGCAAGTGTGAAGGATCTGCTCAGGTTCTTAGGGCTCTGTGCACCCACTCAAGAGTGGGGAGATCTGTGTGACTGAAGAGCCGAAGGCAAACAGACCTGAGGAGATGTTTGGAACACTGGCCCCAGAGAGGTGAGAAAGACCCACACAGACAGTGAGGTGGAATGTACCAAAACATGGGAGATGATATGAGGCACATTCTTTCATTGTTTTCCCAAATATTGGTCAGTTTCTATTTTGTGTGAGCACCAGCCAGGCATGGAGTAGGAAAGGAGAAAGAAGTTCCTAACTAGTTCCTGCTGTTCTCCTTGGCAGAAAGGAAGAATATGGACTTTGGATTTGAGCATTTAGGAAAATTAAGAGAGACAGGTCAAGTATCAGGGCTCAGACTTTGGCCCTTTTAGTGGCTCCAACAGCTAAGTTTTAATCCCTTTCTCCTTTGCAAGGCACAAGGTTTTAGGCTTCACAGAGATCACCCCCAAGATGAAGTGGGAATAGAGGTTCTAACGGGAATTTTTGATGAAAAAAGTGGTTAAACTGGGAGCCACACTCTTGTTCAGCAGTGCTGATCTCACTCAGCTGGTGGCACAGCTTCAGATTTGTCAGGCCCAGGATGTCACTCTCTGTATGGCTGCCTGCCCCCTGATTCTGAACTCCACTTCTTTGGGAAGGTACCTATGACAGTTAATAAGGAGCCATTTCCAATACGGTTCCATGCTAGATATAGCTTTAAAATTACTCCAAGAAAGCTGGGCCTTGGTCTTGGGGTTGAAAAGCCTGAGGCACAGTTGGTTTGTCCCACAGCAACTGGCTAGAGTGTATGTCACATGGTTCTATTGCTTCAGTCTGTCCACTGCATCTCTCCCACTTTCTACAACCACCATGACTTCTAACCTCCTGTCTTCAATCTCTGTGGGTTTCTGAATAGTCTCCCAGTTTCCCTCTCTTTCCTTCCCAGCACATAAAAACATAACTGGGCATTTCAGAGCTATTTAAAATGCTCCCAGTAACTTGAGGATAAGATCCATGCTCCTCAGTGTATCTGCCCCAGCCTTTTATGTCATCCCTTTTCTCTCTGCCCTTGGTCCCCTTCACACTTTTCTCATGCCCAAGATTTGTGGTGTTCATTATGCAACTAATTGGAGAACTATTAGTTCCCCTACCAATCTGTGAAAGAGGAATTAGTATGCTTTTTAAATTAATAAACCAAAGTTTAGAGAGTTATGTTACATGATAATAGATACTGTTGGAATCCCAATTCAGAATCCATACTACCTGCAAAAGCACTCAGACCTATGTTGGTCTCCAAATGTACCCATGCTCCTCCTTCTGTATGAAATATCTGCCATCATTCCCTTTTGGTGAACTCCAATTCATCCTTCAAAACTCACTAAGGCATTCATTATCACCTCTATGAAGCTTTGAGACTGCAAAATTAAGTGTCTCTACTGTTTACTGTTGCTTTGTTTTGAACACTTACCCTTATTGCACAAATCTTACATGATACTTGCTTTCAGATCTACCCCTTATCTCACCCCTGAATCCTACTAGGTAACTTATGGAAAATTGAGTGTAACTACTTAGAGAAACCTTTACCTGAAAGTAGTCTCCATTATCTGAAAATGTTCCTCTGAAAGCATAGTGTGCATTATAGATGAACCAACCCATAGTATTTATAAACAGAATTCTTACTATTCTTCTGCACACCAATAACTGGTTTTTGACAAGTGATTTTCACAGGAAACTACCTATTGTACAGCTTTGTTCATAGACTGCATTAGAGACTTTACAATCTCTGCCTGCATTCAAAACTTACTTAGGCAATGGCTTTGTGAAGTTTTTAGACACTGGTTGAATCTGCATTTCATTTTATCCTCATAAAAATTTGGACCACTCTTTGCTAAGGAAATTTTAGGGTAGTGGTGGCAAACCTATGTCATGTGTGCCACAGTGGGCTATTTGTATCACTGAAAGCTCTAAAATGTTCAGCATCAATATTTTAGGGGGGTCACAGAGAATTCAGAATCCCGCCCCCCTGCTCCACTTCACTGCCATCTTTTTCCCGGCAGCCTCAGATTTCACCTTTGGGGATACATTCCTCTCTTCTTCAGAATCTCCAATGTGGGCAGAGCACATGACCCAGCCTCAGCCAATCAGACCTTTACACTCCCATGGGCATAGAAATTGATTCAGGGTTGGACACATCTTGAAGTTTCCTCTGATCCAGCAACCACAGGCCCTCCAGGTCAGAATGAATTCTAGGATTTTCACGGGAACTACTGGTAAAGACTCTCCCCTTTTCAATAGATTTCACTCTGGTGAGAAGTAAAGAGTGCCACTCTGGGAGAGATGAGGCCACCACAGAGAAGAGTTTGTGAGGCTAAGGTCAATACTACATCAGAAATAGGATGATACCAGCTCCTAATAGTGTATTTTGGTAAGGTGGATCAGGCTGAGCTTAAAGTTCATTTTGCTCAACATTTTAGTCATATGAGTCAAATTTATTCTCTGCTTAAACAATTTGTGTTAGATTTGCTGTTACTTATAACTAAGAAAATTCTAACTGATATAAACCTGTGGGATATTTTTTCTCTCACAGAATTCCAATATATCCAGAACTAAAAGATTACTTTCTTTAAGAAACAATCCTCTGAATATCTTTTCCCTCAGTCTACCCTAAATTGTTGAGTGACTACACTTCCATCTGCCAGGTTCCTCAACAGAAACCTAGTACCCAACCTCAACAGTTCCCTCTCCCTCACCCACCATGGTAGCTTGTTCAACGTTTTGGCATCCAGCTTCTTTCCAACTCCTCTACTTCCTGTCTAGTCAAGTCACTATCACATCTACCCTGGAAGCCACAACCAAAATGATCTTTCCCAATCATAGGTCGGCTAACATCCTTGATCCTCAGAATGATCTGATGCTTAGACTGTGCCCCACCCGCTCACTGCTTCCCTACCGGTTTCTTTAAAGTTTCCCCAAAAGACTGTCTTGGCTCAGAGCCCTGCTGCAAAAATCTCCCTACCCAGCTCCTTTTCCACTTTCCAGTAATGTCTAACTCTTATTCTTCCTCAAAGTAAACCCACAGAAGGCTCCTCTATGCCATAATCTGAATCAGGCCCCAAATTCCCATTGTTGTTCTTCTTTCATAACTTTGTTTCTCTTCTCTGTGTCACTTAACCACATTAATCATTATATATGTTTTTGTTAACATTTGTCTTCCTTATGGAGTCTTAAACTACAGGCAACAAGGTGCAAACACACTTCTGTCCACACCAACTCCCCCACCCCACACGAAGCCTGTGTGGTAAAAGGTACATTAAGTGAAAAAAAAATAGGTTTTTGTGTCTTGGCTTTTAATTCTGTCAATATATGAGGTTGAGATAGTATGTCACTAAAACTCCTGTTAGATAGTTTCAGACCTACCACATTTGACCAACTGATTGTATTTAATATGTTGCTATAGTTTTGATCTGGAATATCCCCGCAAAGGCCATGTGTCAAAAGTTTGTTCCATAACCTGGCATGACTGGAAGGTAGTGAAACTTTAGGAGGTAGGGCCTGAGGAGAGATCTTTAGCCCAAGTCGGGGTGTGCACTTGAAGGGAGCTGTAGGACCCAGCTTCCTTCCTCTTTCTCTCTTTTGCTTCTGAGCCACAAGATAAGCAGTTCTGCTCTGCCACACAATCCTGCCATGATGTGCTGCTGCCACCCAAAGCAACCAATTGTGGACTGAAACCTCTAAATCTGTGAGCCAAAAACACCTTTTCTCTTTATAAATTGATTATCTTTCAGCATTTGTTATAGTAATAGAAAGTTGATTAACACATCCCTTTAGCAACTCTGGGTATATTTTAAAAATTCATCACTTTAGATTTTTAATATAAGAACTTACAGCTTATAGGTATTGTATCAGCATAATGGATAACAGGAGACCACACTCAATCTAAGAAATGATAATAGCAACAATGAAAAACTTAAATGGTTCTTACTAGGGACCAAGTGCAACTCTATACCTACTGAGTTTACATTCACTTAACTCACTGCAGAAGAGAAAATGGAGAACTTGCACAAAGCCAGCATGCGAGCTGAAATCTGCACCTGCAGACTCTAAGAGATTAACCACCACAGAAAATTGCCTCTCTGGAATGCTCACAGAAGCCACATAAAAGAGAAAAGGAAAAATCTGGGTTATCGACATATGAGAGCGTCCAGCTGAGGCCCAGAGGAAACAGGAGCTGAACCAATGGCAGCTGCTTCACTCAGGACCAAGGAAACATCCTAATCAGTACAATGCAACCCCTTCTTTCTCCTCAGAAAGGCTGCTGGAGAAAACCATCCCCTGTCAACAAGGGCCAGTTGTGTCAGGGCCAGTTTCTGTTGACAGAAGTTACCCACACAAAGGCATCCACAGAAGTTGTTCTAGGCTAAAGCCCTCCTTCTCTCTGGCCCTGGGAGTTATGAAATACAGAGACCTACAATTCTTATGTCTCTTCTCCTTGTGAAACTAACTTAGCTTTGAGATTAGATGCTTTGAGTGAACAGGGGGCTCCCTGGTCACACAGGACTTTCTATCTCCTGCCGGGAAATGGTCCAGTGTCTGACACAGTTCCTCTCTTACTGCATTTTCAAGTCAGGTTGCCTTAGGTTCCTCTATGGGCAAGCTCCATCCATCCCCAAACTGCTTTACCCTCCAAAGCACATAAGGTTCACAGGGGACACTTAGCTCAGAGAAAGGACAGGAGACATCATGGAACCCATCATTGCAAAGACCCAGGTACTTATTTTCATTTTTATTTACAATTACTCAGTGCAATATCATTCACACATATTAATTATTATAGCAATCCGGTTAGTCAGCATTGTTATCAGGTCCATTTTACAGGGAAAAAAGCTAAGGCATGAGGAGACTACTGAAAACATCCAAACTCTCTTAGCTAATAAATGTAAGATTCAGGACTTGAACCCTGACAGTCAGTTCCAGCTGCCCTGCTCTTACTCACTTCTCTGTACTAATCTCAGTGCATTTTGACATGACTCACCTGCATGTTGATGTTTGGGAGCAGGTACCAGGAATAGCAGCATCTCTCCACCAGACATGGTTTTGCCTCTGTTCTAAAACTCCAGCCCTACCACTATCTGTATGGCCTTAGACCTTGAGTTCCATTGTCTACAAGCCAAAAATCAGAGACCCTAAAATGTACTCGCCCTCACCCAAGACCTGGCTTGCACGCTGGAACTTACAGATGCGGAAGTACTCCTCTCCATAGCTCTCTCGGGTCTCCTGAGGCAGTTGCTCCCACAGCTTTCCCATTCTTTTAGCAATGCTCTCCTTTCCCAGAATCGATGTTTTGTAGTTCCCTGGCTCAATGATGCTCACTTTCACTCCAAAGTAGTACAGCTCACGCCTGGGAAAATAAGAGTTTTCCTCTGGTCCTGGCCTCAAGGTGACAGTCATTAAGGAGAATCACTTCTGGAGGGAACTGTCTCTCCAGGAACCTGGGGACACACAACTCCACTGTTGGCAGCTGGCCCAGGCATTGCCTTTATGCAAATAAATTCTTCCCAAGGACCTCAGCCCTTTCCCAAACTCATCCAGTAATCTCTGGACAATTTGCATTTAGGCAATGCAGTAGGAAGTCAGTGGAAAATATAGGCCTAGATCTTCCTCCTATCAGACTCTCCTATACTCAGCCCCACACCCCACACCCCACACCCCACACCCCACACCCACACAACTGAAGGAGTGCTAATGTCTATACAAAGCTGACCAGTATCCTTCTCTGAAGGTTTCCCAGGGGCACCTTAGCCCCCTGGCCTCTGTGTCTGTTTGGGGAACTCTTTTGTACTCCTACAGGCCCACACAGTGTTTCCTTCATTCTGGGTAGCCCCATTGGCTGACCCTTATTTGTATTCCACCTTTTCACATTCCTTCTTCTCTTGGTACCTGGGGAAGGCTTACTGAGATCCAGCCTTCCTCCTGCTTCTCTTTTAGCTTCCTTACTCCAGAATGGTCCTGTGCACATGCTGGGAACCCAACCCTCTTTTTCTAAGTTAAAATCCCCTGGATCTCCACCTAGAACAGTTTGGTCCCAGGGCCCAGTCACCTGATGCTGTCAGAGAAGGCTTCAACACCAAACTTGGAGACACAGTAGCCACCACCAATGACAGCCACACGACCACCAGAGCTGGACATGTTGACCACCCTTCCCCGGGCTTTCTTGATCATAGGCAGCATGTGGAGGGTCACATCAATCATTCCCACCAAGTTCACGTTGATCACCTTTACAAAGTCCTCCTTGGTAAGCCATTCATTGGGACCACTGGGCAGGCCCAAACCAGCATTGTTCACCAGAGCCCAGAGGCCTGGGATGAGATGGAGGGAGAGAAAAATACATAAGAATTAGCAGTATCTCTGGGAAAATACCATGGACAATAACCCACTGGCCCAGGTCACCAAGGATAGCTAAGCTGTTGTGCAAGACATAAGACAGCATGGCTTGAGTGAGGCAGTTACAACAGCATGGTATGCCTTTTGCTGACTAGTGTTCCCTGCTATCAGGGCACTTTTTCTGATTCAGTTAGTTGGAGCTCTCTGTACCAGCTATAATCCAGGATACAAGTAGCTATGACCATCTAAACTATTAGTTCTGGGATAAGATATAGCCTTTTCATAACAATGAATTAATGTTTAATTCCTTCAGCAATCTTGCTTCCTCTTTTCTATTCACTGAGGTACAAGAAGCCAATTCCATTTCAACTGTTACCAAACTCAGTTCATGTGTTCATTTATCCATTCATACATTCACTCATTCAGGCATACTTTTTGCCAATTATAGGGAGAAGGAGATATAAAATGAACAAGAAAGGTTTTATCCTTTGAGGAGCTCATAGATAAGATAAAATATTATTTATAAATAAATATATGAGACATTTAAATAAATGCTTATGTGAAAATGTGATAAAGTCTTTCCTATTGGGTTGGATTGATAGAAATGCGGAGAGATCGTACAACCTGCAGGGGCTCAAAAACCTCAAATTCTAGGCCTGGCTCTATCTCCAGCCTTTGACAGGCCTCTTCTTGCTCTGGACCTCAAGTTCTGCATCGGACTGAACTAGAGTGGTTGTCTCCAGCCTGTCCCTCATAGCTGCCAGGGAAGGGACTTTCATTTGTTTTACATATTGAAAATACAATTTCACTGGAGTTCTAGCTCTTTCATCCAAGGATTCCATGAATCCACCTCCTGGCTCCTTTCCTTCCCTATTCCCATCTCGATTTTGGCCAACAGAACTTCAAGATAACTTGCCTGGTACGATCACCTCTCTCCTGTGGGCAGGTCTGGAAGCAAACTACAATTCTAGTCCACCTATCCCATGGCATCACTACCAGGCCATGCCCTTTGTCTTTCTGCCTTCCTCCAATTAAAGAGACTTCAAATGATCAACAGGCTGGCAGGACTTAGAACCTCCCCAGCTAAGAAGACTCTCTTGTCTTACAAAGGAAAAACTGATGTTCCTGGGATCCAAAGATCATACAACTCCCATAGTCTCTGCCTGTGGGGATGGGACATACCATCACTACCTCTAGTCATCCTGGTAAAGGGGTCCAGCAGAAGATACACTCCCTGTTGGGGAAGGAAGACAACTGTTCTAGTCTTTTTTTCCCCCTGAAAATAATATCCAGGAAATAGTGATAGCAGGCCTAACAGCTTTAGGGCCAAGCCAACCTCATGTCCAGAGATTCTCAGAGGCAACAAGAAAGCATGCAATAACTGTCTACCCTCTCTCTACCTATAGTTTCCAATGCTTCTTAGATCAAGGAATTTGCCCAATGGCGTAAGCAGAATAAAAATGGTCCCTTAGAAATGTCACCATCTTAATTCTTGTAACCTGTCAATATGTTGGGCCACATTAAAAAGGAAATTATGGTTTCAGATGAAATTAACATTGATCATCAGTAGACCTTAAAATAGGGAGATTATCCAGGATTCATGTGCACAATATAATTACAAGGCTTCTTCTAAGAGGAAGAAGACAGAAACTAGAGAACCAAAGAAATGGAAAGAGTATGAAGAAGGCACAGTTCAACTTTGCTGGTCTTGAACATGGTGAAAGTGGACCATGCACCAAAAAATGCTGGCAGTCCCCATAAGCTAGAGAAGGCAAGGAAATAAACTCTTTCCTGGGGACCCCAGGAAAAAAATAGCTCTGTGGAGACCATCATATTAACCTAGTGAGATTCATTTTGGACTTCTCCCCCAAGAATTACAAGATAATAAAGGTGTGTTCTTTAAGCTATTGTATTTATAGCAGCAATAGCAAACTAATACAGTATACTAGATGAGTCATAAACTCTGTTGGCTTAAGGTTGAATGTAGGAAAGTGGGTGAAGCAGCCTGGTAGAGAGAGAGGTTCAGCCTTGCTAAATTACTCATTAATTAATTTATTCAACAAAGACTTGTTAAGCATGCTCTTAGGTACCAGATACTATTCTAGGTAATAAGGACATAAAATAAATTGAAGAGACAAAAACAAAACTGAAACCAGTCTGTCAGGAAGTTTGTTCCAGCAGAGGAAACAGATAATAAATAAGTAAAATGCATTGTGTGCTGAATTGTGACAAATGCTAAAGAAAAAAATAAAATAAAGAGATTGTGTCTGGTTCCTCTTGGGCCTTGGGCCCCAGAGCTTATTATCCCCACCTGCACAGAGGCCCAGCCTCCTATCTTTGAGAATGAGGGCTTCTCTAGGCTACTGATGCTTCTACAAGCATGCTATCCTGTCCCTCTTCATCCTGTACCTACAGCCTGCATGTTGCAAGTTCTCTGGGCAAGTCCTCACACACTCTTGGTTCAGCCCCAAGCACACATCCTTCTTTGCCAGTGGGAGCGCCACTCTCAAGTAGCTCCCAACTTCTAAGAGATCTGCCCACCACTGTGTGACACAGTTCAGGACTGCAAATGCCCCACTCATGGAAATCAACCACTTGTCCCCCTGATACTGCCCTAGCATTTCTATAGGATGGATGATAGAACTACTGAACTCTCTGAGAAGTCACCTCCATCCTTCAAGGTTTGAACATATAGAACATATCTTCCCTTCTTTATTTCTTATCAAGACTTGTGTCCTGTCACTGTAAGTTTCTGGGAAAGAAACTCCTTAGAAAATCAAAAATGAACAGGCCAAGTCCTGACCACACAGTGGCTTGCAATCCAGCTAAGTCAGAGCCTTCCAGTCCTGCTCCTTTCATCACCTCTCCCATCTATTTGAACAGCAGGCTCCCTGAGACTGTCAGATGCTGAGACGAAGAATACTGGAGAAAACCAAAGAATGTAGTTTGCCCTACCTTGGTCACCTACTTGGTCCCTCACCCACTGAGCCGCAGCCTTGACATTTTCAGTCTTGGTGATGTCCAGTAGGATTGTCTGCAGCCGGTAGGAGGTATCCTGCTGAAGTTTCTGAGCCCCTTCCTCAGTAAGACAAGCAGCCAGCACTTGCATCCCCCGTTCAACCAGCTGTCGGGCCAGCATGTTCCCAAAGCCAGAGTCACACCCTGTGATGAAGACATACTTCTCCGAAAGGTTGGAAACCAGATTACAGTTCTTAAACCAGCGATACATAAAACCTAAGTCCATGATCGCCGCCATTGGGCAGTGAGGTCCAAGAAGGACAAGGCTCAGGAACAGCAGGAGAAGCCAGTTCTCAAAGCCAGGCTGACAGTCCACTAGAACAAACAGGGAAAGAAAGCTTCCACTTCTTGCTACAGATTCATGATCCTTGAGTAAGCCACCCTGTAATTTTTATAGGTGGATACATTATACCAATTAACCTAGTTACAAGAAATTCAAGTCCAACTGGAAGATGTGTCACCTCTTCAAACCCTATGGGTCTCTCTCTCTCTCTCTCTCTCTCTTTCTCTTTCTCTTTCTCTCTCTCTCTCTCTCTCTCTCTCTCTCTCTCTCTCTCTCTCTCTATGGGTATTAGGTCAAAAATGGGAAGGCTCCAGTGGCAATGTGGGTGTCAAGAGTCAGATAATCCAGGTAATACAGACAGTATAAGTCTGGTCAACATATCACACCTTCCTTCTTTGGCACAAGCAAGAGGTCACAAAATTCTCTAGAGGGAAGGAACAAAGACTGCATCTATATGCTCCACTATTTACTAACTCTGGACAGCCCTAGAATCAGATAAAGCAAGTATCATCTGAAAAGATCCCCCTAGGGCTTGGCCACTACTGTACCAACAGTAGTGGTAGTTGAGGGTGGAGGGAATCCTCCTCTGAAGGGCAAATCCAAAGCCGATAATGATGAAAAGGGGAGTGGTAGATGGTGAGCCTAATGTACTTTACAACTTTCCAAAGGCACTGCACATTCTATGCTGGACTGGAAATGTCACAAAGAACTCACACCTGGGAGAGGACAGACCATGTCCCACAAGGGCTGAGCAGACCTTGAGGACACAGGTGCAATCCCTGAAAGTTCCATGCAGCTTTGCTTTGTTTTATTTTGTTTTGTTTTGTTTTAGACATGGTCCCACTATGTAGTACATTGTATGGAACTCACTCTGATCCTCATGCCTCAGAATCCCAAGTGCTAAGATTATAGGCATATACCACCATGCCTGCCTCCTCAAAACTTTATGGAACAATCAGTGAAGATGAGCTTGGATGAGACTCCCTTACCTGGGGACACTGGACATAAGGAAAGTCCTCATAGGTACCTGTTGCTGACATTCTCACACTACCAAATATCCAGCCCTGAGATTACTGTATAAGACATCCAATAATAACAAGGCCTTATCAGTCTATATCCTGGAATGGCAGCTTAACCAGGCACCAGTACTATACTGCTGAGCACCTGGATGTCCCCACATGGCTCAGGGAATCTGATGGAGTCAGGGTAACCTAGTTCAACCCCATCATGATCATTCATTCCAGCATCAGTGTGACACCACCCATCGCTCCATCCTTGAGTAGGATGGGGTTTCTACGAAACGGGAAACACAGAAGAGATAGAAAGCACAGGAAGTGATAATGCACTGAGTATACCACCTTGTAACCCTAAAAACTGGAAACCCTACTCAGTCTAGAAGGAAAACCAGAACTCAAAGAATATCCGTGTAATTAGGGGCTAAAAATCTAAGAGTTGCAGACTTTTGATTAGGAATCACTGATCCTGTGCTTCTCACACAGGTCAAACAGCAAAGCAAGGAGTGAAGTGCTTTGCTGTGGCATCCTGTGCACTCTGATGAGCCCCATAGGACCTAGGCCTGCACTCAGGAAAGAGGTCTACAAGGAAGAAGAGGAAAAAGAAGAAGGCTGTCTTGGTTACTATTCCCACATTGCTGAGACAAAATACCCAACACATAAAATGAAGGAAGGAAAGGTTTCCTAAACTCACATTTGTGGACTTTCAGTCCATAGTCAGTTGAGGAACAACAGTTCTTTGCAGTGACAGACTCCAAAGGCAACAAGGGCAACAGGGGAGGAGCTCAAGAGAAGATCTTACTGTCCCTTATATTGTATGTAGGCCACATCCACTTAGGTGTAGCACTCACACCCATATACTCATCACTGAACCATGAATCAATCACAAATTCTACAAGTCTGCCCACATGACTGCCTGAGGTTTAGGGGGACATCTAAACACAAACCATAACATTCCTCCCCTGACCCCACAAAAACTCATGTACATCCCTTATGAAAAAGGCATTTAGACAACCAACAAGAGTTGCCAAAGTCTTAACAGTTTCAGTATTGCTGAAAAGTCCAAGTCCCAAGTCTCTTCCAAGATCTAAGGCAGACTCTTAGCTGTGAGCGCCTATACAAATGAAAAGTTAATCACTTCCAGCATTCAATAGCACAAGATAAAGATTACCATTTAAAAGGGTACAACTAGGAGAACACAAAGGATTGGAACAAAAGCAAGTCAAAAAATCCAACAGAGCAAACATTAAGTCCTGTGGTTCCACATTCAGCAAATGAAGCAATCCCATTGTGAGCTCCAATGGGCTTGAGTGACTACACCCCCATGGGATTTCTGGTGGGTGTAGCTCCCACTGCTTCTCTCAGGCTAGCTTTGCTCCTTCCTTGCATATTTCCTTAGAAGATCCATGCTAATAGCTTTTCTAAACTTCTTGGTTCTCCACTGCATCTTTGACTTTACACACTGTCCTCTGAAGGGCACACTGGTCTCTCAGTCCTTCTGAAATCAGGGTGGAAGCCATTTAAACCTCAGATCTCTTGCACTCTGTATACACCTAAAGCCAGTATCAAGCAGATAGTGCCAAGGTGCCACCTACAGCAGTAGCCAGGCTTTCTTGTCTCTTGGCTCTCAGGGTCAAGTGCCTAAACTGCTGAGCATGCTGAACCTGACTCTAAAGAACAAATTCTCTATGTTGCCACCATTCTGGGAAGACCCAAACATCCATGGTGAAAGCTAGGAAGTCTGTGCCAGTAGGATGAAGGATTGGTACCAGCAGGCTAAGGGTTCTGCACTAGAGCCAAGAAACCATGTTGAAAGTAAGGGCCAGAGTTCCTCAAAAATGTACCACAGCCATCCTTAGTGACAATGAAATCTCAAGCTCCTCTCCTGACATTGAGAATAGCTGAGTTCATATCAGGAAGCCAATGTGACAAGCTCCTACAGCAACAGAAGAACAAAGAACGCTACTTCTTCCTCTCTGGTTCTCCTTTTCATGTTGGCAATATCCACACCTAATACCACTCTGATTCAGTTTAGCTGGTTGTTACAAGTTGACCACTGTGTTGTCAATCACCACAGAGGCCTCCCTAGAGATCTGGAATGAGGACTCAGATTGCTCTACATGACACTTGCTTTTAAGGCCATTGTCATGCAGTCATCACCGAGCTGGCACCCTTGAGTCATTTGAGGTCCTGGATTCAGTCTAGGTGGACCCCACTCTCATGGAGCACAGCTTGGATGACAGGGACTTACTTGTCCTCTCACAATAATGTTGCCTTCCAGAGAGAATTCTAAGAGATTCCAAACCTTGGAAACACCTGCTCCACCAGATTACAAGGTGAGTCAGTGACTTTTAATTTTACTTCAGCATGTTCAGTGTGTGAGTGTGCTTCCTGTGGGGGAGGGCATTGTCTGTGAGTGGGCATGTAAAGATAGGTCTGAAATTCTGGAAGCTTTGCCTGGCGTGTCACCCTCTGGTGGTGAGGCAGTGGGGCTGCAGCATGAGTGAGCTGGGAGCAGCCACCCTGGATGGCAACTCTCACCTCAGCCCTGTTCCCCACCATACCTGCCACCCCTGACCTGCTGAACCCCACCAGTAGGGCGAGAGCCAGGCCCATCTGTAGACATGGCCTCCAAGGAGGGGTCAGATTTCAGCTCCTGTTCACAGGTTAAAGATCTGCACTGGGAAGACCCAGAGGTCAGTGGTAGAAGCTAGAAAGTCTGCAGCAGTGGGAAGAAGGATCTGTTCCACCAGGCTGAGTGATCTGCACTGGAGTCAGGAAGCCAGGCTCAAAGCACTTCCAGACTGAGATATGCACCTCCCCTCCCCATTCTAATCAAGTTAGATTCTGAAGACTGAAGAGTGAAGCTTGCCTACCTAATACACTCAAGTGTGGGAAGTCTTGGAGTGTGGAGAGGAGGAAAGGAAAGCTTTGCGGGACAATTTCCAACACAAACCAGAACAAAGTTTGCAACAAGGAGATAAGAAGGCAGCATTTAATCTTTACACCAACAGACTGTTAGATTTTCACACTAGTGAGCTGCTGCACAATAATTCCTCAAAGGCAACAGTGTTGAATTTAGGAAGAGTTTAGTTTATACAGAATTTAGAAAGGGGAGGTACATAGCAAGTGACAAAACACGCATAATTGGATACATAATTGAGTCATATATTGACAGGTACGCTAGTGTTAAAACAAAAAAATTATTTATCATAATATAGAAACACTCAGGGAACAAGGCAGGGGACCCTTACAGAGTGAACATAATGAAGGGCATTGCCATAATGTAGGAAGCTTCTGGGGAGGGGCCCTTGAATTGCCCAGGGTGCCTTAAGGTACAGACAATTACTCTGTCTTAGTGCTCATCCGAAGTGTGCAGCTGGGCTGTAGCCACTGTCAAGGTCAATTGAATTCAGCACAAACAGCAGAACACAAATTTAGTCAGAGGCTTTTAATTGATCATAAAATATCTATAAGCAGCCTGTCTTATAAGTGTGTTCTTACTTTATAATTGTGAACCAATGCCACTTTCACCCTACAATACACTTTTCTCTCCAGCCACTCTTCCTTTTTTGTGGCCAGCTATGAGACTGCCTGGCCATACAATTGTCTGCAGTTTTGTAACCAGCTCTGCACATAAGTCAAGGGTAGAATATTTCACCTTAATCTTACAGGAGAAATCAAATCCCCAAGATAGTACATATATATGCAATAGATAGCAGCACATAAATACATATATGCAGTGCTCACTGTCCAAATAAATGTGAAAATAAGGGAGAGGGAGGAAGTTGAATCCTATGAAACTGAAAAAAGTGATGTACAAAATGGACTAAAAGCTTTTTCTTGGGAAAAACAAACCACAATTTTTCCCTTGCATCACACTATTCTACCCTGTTGCTTCAGAGAGGCACAAAGTGAATACACTGGTGTGAATGTCTTTCTCTGTGCTTGTGCTTGTGCTTGTGTTTGTGATGAGAGTCACCAGCCAGATTGATTCATCATCCATTACCATGTCCTTCTCAATAACATAAGGGAGTAAAGATTTCTTTTGCTGTACCAACTATTACTGTGTTATATTGTGTTTAAAATATGTGTGGTTATTGCAATCTAAGCAGAAGCTGTGGGCTTCTACAAAAAGTCAGGTATCTGTTTCCTAACCTGTCATTCATAGCAAAGTGTCCTTTATAACCATTTACCACTATGCTTGCTTATAATGTGAAAGACTGAATTCTGAGTGTGTTATGACGGTATTAAACACAATATGCAACTAAGTTTAATGCTGCTTTTTTTAAAAAAAGTTTTTTTAAAAGTAAATCTATGTACTAAATTGCTTCCAGGTAATTTTTGATCTCCTAAAGTGCACTGAGGTTATCTGGAAGACCGGGTGTATCATTTGGTGAATGCTGCATTGAACAGCAGTGAACAGCTACCATTGTATAGTCCTAGTGTTCAGAGGCTCTGGGGCTCTTTTCCCATTCCTCAAAACAGAGCAGAAAGGATAGATTTTTGTTGTGTGAAAGAATGTTGGTGTATAGCAGAGTAACTTAAATATTTAGTCTTGGTTGAGAAGCCTAACAGATTACAAGACAAAGGAAAAAACCTGAAGAAGAAATGCTTACTTTATACTTCTTAAGTAGCATTTAGATGTCTAGCATGAATGTACATTTTGAAACTTTCAGGGCTGGAGTCAATGGGAAGGGGAAGAGGACTTTGAAAGAGGTAAAGAAAAGCTGTAATTTACAAAGAAAAAAAGCTTGAGTAAAGGAAATTAATTTAATTAAATATACTTTATTTGATTGTATATCTTTGGACTACATTAAATCATTTGGGGCCAGGGGTTTAGCTCAGCAGCATAAGTGCCTGCCTTGCAAGTGCATGTTTGTGAGTTCGATTCTCGGTACCAAAAAAAGAAAAAAAATCAGTTGTTAAACTGTAGTTGAGTTGTTCAGGTGAGAATGTTCATAATCCGTGTATGAGCACATTGTGAATCACTTGCCAGTTGTCCTTCTTGGAGTTTATTTTATGCTTTAAAACACTGTACTGAACATATGAGGTCATTTGTATGTTTGCCACATACCTTGATATTTACAATGTTTTCTACTGAAAAAGTCACTTATATTTCTATAGCAGATTGCATTTTATGCAACCTTTTTGCAAAATAAGCAGCAATTAAAATGGAAAAAATTCAGGAGTTTTCACACTAAATAGGAAGCTGTTGCTCTGCTCTCTGTATGAGTAGCATGAGCCAATTAGAGACTGGGCTCTGCTCAACAGTTCTTCTTGGTCATCCTTGTTTCTACATTCCCAGGCCTGACCCAAAACTACGTATAACTTAAATGCATGGCTCTCAAAACATTACCTAAAACCCTATTAATATGTACTGTACATTTTAGCAAACCATATTGGGGCAAACAATACTTATTTAGAAGGCTAAGTAAGTTGAAATCCAGCCTGGGTAACTTGGAAAGACCCTATCTCAAAAACAAAATACGAAAGACCAGGTATGTAGTTCTGTGGTAGAACTTTTGCCTAGCAGGCAGGAGGCCCTGGGTTCAATCAGCAATATCAAAAAAAAAAGTAGAACCTTAATATCTCTAAGTATCAGTCAAATATGAAATGAATGGCTCTGCAATGGGGGCCATAACTTCCTGTCATTTTTCAAATATATGAGATTCCCTAATGGTTCATATTTTAAGGCTTTATAAGGGAAAGGAATCTAACTTACTGGAGAGGTACCTCACAACTGCAGTTGTTATTTAGCCCAGGAATCTCTGTGGCTTTCTGTATACACATGCTCAGTTCAGCCTACACTTGAGAACATCATCACAACACTGCAACAGCTCTCAGGAAGTCAAGGATAATTCAGCTTGCTACCTTGCACACAAGACTTGCTCAACAAAGGCTGAGCAGGAAACGAAAGACTCCTGTCCACAAGTAGCTCTGCATCAGTGCCACTTGAGGAGGGTGAGAGTAGAACAGATGCAGGGACATGAGAAATGGCATTGGTCAAAATTATAATGACTTTAGAGGGAGGGTTGGTCGCTGAGGGTCACAGGGATGGTGGTACTTGTTGGAGCTGTTGAAGCTGAATACACACGCAGGGCTGTGGCATGGCCCAGGCATGACTGAACTGGGAAGGAGGAAACACTTCAGGGGGCTTGCAAGACAGGCCACAGCTGAGGACACCTGGAGAATTTTCTCCTAGGTTAGTTTTCCTTAATTAGCATCATCTGTTACTTGGAGGGGTCCTTAAGCTCCTTCCAACATCCTACTCATGTTTCCCATGTTTTCCATTCAACCCCTTCCTTGTTTTGAATAAATACCAACCACCCAGAGGTACTGTCAGTCTCACCTATCAGAGTCATGAACACTACAGAGGATTTTGGTACTACTGGAGCCCTAAAGATCATACCGCTTGTTTCATTCATTTGGGCCTTCACCATACACTAGTTTAAGAGATTGGGGATCAAGGCACAGATTCCAAAAGCTATTAAGCAAACAAAGGGATTTAGGAGCTCCCTATCCTCACTCTTGCTTGCACATTCAACTGTCTATTTCTGTGAATTTGATTACTAAGATGTTTTGGAAGGGAAATAACTGTTCCTCATTTTGAAGAAGAAAAGCCTGACAAAGGACAGAAATAATTCAACTTGTACTGTCTACTCATTCCACTCTCTTCACTCAGATTTCATGGTGGTGCCTGACTCTTACCACCACACCTCACTTATCTTCCAGGCAGTGTTTCAAATCATGGGGCATGGGGGATCTCTTCAAGCACCAAAATCTTTCTATTCTAAAACAAAAGAAATCAAATGAAAGCCATGATTTCAAGATGAACAAAGACATTGGTTTGAATGTCCTCTGCCTGGATCCCTGCAGATAAACATTTCTTTCAACCAATACCTAAGGCCCAAGGGAATAGACTGGTGCTTCTTACCCACCATCCCAACACTCCATAACCCAGGCCATTTGTATGCTGTGGGGAGATAGATAGTAGCCACAACTGATGCACAACATCAGAAAGAAGACAAGGGGCAAATGAGATATGGGCTGTGTGTTCTTCTGCATGATCTCAGCCACCCCAAATCTGTAGATCCCCATGGGTAGCCATGTTGCTCAGAGACATCAGAAGATGGCTAATTCAACTGTGTATCAGGGAGTGACTCAGATTCCCTATTCCTCAGCAGAAGTCCTTAACTCTTTTCCTCTCATTTCACCAGTCTTGAGTAGTATCTGAGAAAAACCCTTTGCACCAAGAAAGTGGGATAGGTACCTTGATGTGTGAGATCTGATTTCATCTACCCATTGCCCTTCCCTGACATGTCCCAGCCCACACATGCTACACATCTTTCCAAACCACACACTGAACAGTTGGCTTTACACAGCTTTTGCTGGCTTTGGGGAGCTCAAGTACACAAAGAAATCCACCAGGAATGTGGGCAGGTAGCTCAAGGGGAGGCAAAAGAGCTTGGCATCCCAGCCAGGTGAGTATCGGGTGCGAGGGTGACAGGCAGTCAGTGCATGTTCCATGCAGTCCGTGACTGAAGAGAGCTCTGATTTCCACACTTTCTCCAATAATCACAGATAATAGAGGTCTATAGAAAATGAGAAATGATCCAGATATATTTCTACCTCCCACCATTCCTTTGTTAGGACCAACATAGGGAAAAGTTTTCTCTAAAAATTCAGGATCCCCACCATTGGAAACTTTGCCTAGACAAATGTATGCTAATTTCCCAGGAATTATCACAACTCACTTATAGCAAACCAAGGTTCCACACTAAGCCAACTCCACCTCTCTTCCTGGAATATCTGAGATGCATAAATTGAAGATCTTTTGAACACTGGAAATTCTCCAAACTGGAGGATTAAGCTGCCTCTCATCCTAGAGGTCCATGAATGCACACATGTCTCCTCTCTTCCTTAATTTTATCCTCATAATAATAAGGAGTTTAGATGAAAGACTGCCCCAAATTCCAATAAGCCAAATCTTTCCTTAGGTGACCAGAACCCCTGTGGCAGCAAGGGACTGGGACTAAATGTCCTCACTTAGTCCAGAAGCAGAGCCTGGAGCAACCTCATGCTGTTGAAGACATCAACACTGCACCAAGGATTCCTGGCAGGGGTGTGCTTCTCTCCTTACCATCCAAAGATCACTTACAGGATTCCAGAAATTTCTCACCATAGATCTCCTTGACCTCAGAGCTGGCCTGGTCCCACACCTTCTTCAAACTTGGCATGAGTGTTGCAGTACTGCTCACATTGGTCTTGAAGTAACCAGGCTCGATTATAGCCACCTTCACCCCAAAATAGGAGAGCTCTCTCCCGCAAGGCACAAGGCAGCAGGCAAAGACATCAGCAGTCTTGGTAGGCAAAGCACAGTTACATAACAGTAACAACAGTTTCATATAACATAGGGAAAGGAATAATTTGAAAGTTTAGGATTTGTAATGTGCAGAAACTGGGAATAAAAATGATGGTGATGGCATTGTGTCTCTGTGAGTGAACCTTGTTTACTCTGTGAGTGAACCTTGTTTGCTTATACCAGGTCATACAGGTCTAAATCCTAGCTGTTCATGAAAAGCTATCTACTGTTAGACATTGAGTGCACAATGAGTGCACTACTGTTTCTGAGGCTGAGGTGGGAGCACAAAGATTAGAGAATAGTCTTGTCTATAAAGTAGACCTTGTGTCAAAAACAAAAGCAAAAATGAACTACCTACTCCCATTCCTTTTATTTGCAATGGATCTCCAGTCTTGGGCCAAGTCACCTCCTGTACAATCAAACCCATGCTATGCCTCTCCTAACCCAGGAAGTGACCCAGCCATTCTGTCATTTGGGAAAATGATTCAACCTGAATTTAGCCCCAGTAACCCATAGTCTGAGACACCTTTGCCCTGCAGCCAGCAGGATCTTGGATTGTGATTGGCCAATGGGACTCCTGTAATTCATTCCTTTCCAGAGGGCATCCTGAAAACAGGATGAAGTCCACACCTGTCCAGAGCCATAGGCCCTACAAGCCTACATGTGCCCACCTGCCAAGCATACCTACACAAAACTTGTAACTAACATGGTCACAAATGCTGACTTGTGTACAACCACTCTAAGAGATGGCATTGATGATTCTGTATCTCTTCTCCCTCTCATACATATGCCAGAGTTCTTAACTCAAGAATACAACTATAATACTGTGCTAGAAGGAATTTGTCATGTCCTCAAACAAAAACCCAATAAACATCTGTGAGTTGGGTAACAAACCTCACGCCAGCTGAATCGTATAGGTCATCTGTCTGGCTCTGGGCCCAAATCATCCTTGTTCCAATTCCACCTCAGAGGCTGTCCATCTGGAAGCCTCCTCCAGGGGAGGAGAAGTTTAACTCAGCTTAGGCCTTTTCTCTACACAAGACATGGAATGGTGACTCCCAACAAATGACCATTTACACCCAGAGAGGGCAAGTGAGAGAGTCCCAAGCCCAGAGGGAAGGATCTCCAAAAGATGTCTCTCAGGCTAGGACTCACTAAAACCCTGAAATAGACTACTCCAAAACAATGGAAACAGGAGCACCAGCAACCCCATCCCTGTCCAGTACCTGAGACTGTCCAAGAGGGACTCCACTCCATACTTGGAGATGCAATAGCCACCACCATAGAGTGATACCCGGCCCTTGACACTGGAGACATTGACCACACGGCCTTGCGCCTTCCTCACTAAGGGCATCAGGCTCAGAGTCACCTCGATGACCCCCACCAGGTTCACGTTGAGTATCATCATGAAGTCCTGCTTTCTCAGCCACTCATTGGGAGCAGAGGGGAAGGAGATGCCAGCATTATTCACCAGGCCCCAGAGTCCTAGGAATAGCGGGAAGATGAGTGAGCCCCATTGTGCGTGTCTGTGGTCACACTTATGGCTCATATTCACCTTGCAGCAATGGAAAACCATTCTCTCCTGGGAAGGAAGAAGGACAGAGCTAAACAGCCCAGTATCTGCAAGACTCAGGCAACACATAGTGCAGCTGTTGGATGAAAGACAGACTTGATGCCTTCTTCCTTATTTCCTTCTTCATGGCCCAGCTCACTGCCTAGGAGGTAGCAGGAGATAACCTCATATTTCATCATTATGGCAATAGGAGTTGAAAAAATAGTGTGCATCCATTACCACGCAAACTACCTTTGGTCTCTTACAAATTAAAACCATCCTTATAGACATTTTATTGTTTCAAATATTCTGAGCATCTTACACATAGTGCTGCCCTACTATCTATCAAGGGAAAGAAAAAATAGAAGAAACAAATGAATAGAAAGATAAGGATCACAAGAAAAGGAAAAAGAAAACAAGACAAGTCCAACATGTACATAGAATTTTTGCTTTGAAACAAAGAACCAATAACCTCCTTAGAGAATTTGGAAAAGAATGGTGTGTTTATCCTCAGGAAACTTACCTTCAAACAGGGGCACTGATACTGAGCCACCTTCCAGAGAGTGTGCTTGCAAAACTCAACAGCAGAGTAAAAACAGGGTCTAGGCTACTACCCCCACCCCACTATGTATGTCAGCACTCAGCCACAGGGAATGGTGCCCTCTTCCCCCTCACCCAGGTCATCCTGGCTCAGCCTGTTTCTTCCCCAGGTCACTGCTCTTTGGGTAGCTGCTCTGAAAAGCACAGGTCCCACCACTAGGACCAAAGAGGATTTTTCCTCCCAACATGCAACATGGGGAGGGAACCATTTGATTTATGGCAAGAGGTTTTGCTGGAAGATATGGAACAGCTGTTCCAGGATCATGAGCTTCCTCTGCTCAGAAATATACCCTGCTCTTGTAGGGAAACATATTCTATCACTAACATAATTTATCTCTGAGAACTCAACCATGTAGGCGTCTGTGGAGATTTAAGTAACTGAAGGCTTACTGCAGTAGTATTTATGACTATGAAATGTCTAAACAGTTCTAATGTCCAGCCACTCTGTGTTTTAAAGAAGTAGGGCTGTATAACACAATAGAGTAGTCTAAATCACTAATTTTATTCATTTAAACTTCATCAGACAGTAAAACTGCTCCTCTTCATTTGCTAACTGCACAAGTATAAACTGTGCACAAAATATAATCCTATATATATAGTAAGTTTGATAAATAATAACAACCCAATGTAAGTGAATCTTTTAATGGTACTTAATCCTGGTTGATGAGGAATGATTGTTATGATTTTATGCTTTCTTGTGTTTTGACAATAATTATACTTGACACTAATTCTTCATTGAAATAAAGCAATGGTCATTTCATCCCCAGGAATAATGCTGACAAAATAGTGTGGTGAAAGAGAAAGCAAGCATGACCCCCAGGGCCGGGGATATAGCTCAGCAGCAAAGTGAGAAGACTATATATGACCTATGCACAAAATATAATCCAAAGTATGTCAAAAGGTGTCTGTCTGATTGATGAGATAATTGGCTCATTTTGTTATGATTTTAGACATTCCTGTGTTTTGGAAGATAGTCAACCTTGATATTTACTCTTGCATGAAATAAAAAATGCTCCTTTCTCTTTCAGTAACAATGCAGACAAAATAGTGTAATGAATGATAAAATAAATGTGAATCCCAGCGTTTGGCTTTCCTAAACCAGTTTTGAATCTCATAGCTCTTCTGAAAATCGGAAGATCGTGGCTCAGCAGGTTGAGGATGTTGGGGACCCAGTAAGAGCAAGTTGCAGTACTGAGACATGAGCTAAGCTCCAGCATGTCCCCAGCTACCACACAGCCCAGGGAGCCAGTCCCCAGCCCTCCTCCAACAAGATAAGCCATCTCTACTTTGGCAATCGGCATCTAGAAACCCAGAAATTCTACTGAGAAACACTGGCAGAGGACAGAGGAAATCTGGACAGAGACCAGATTCCCAACAAAGCACCTCTCACCAAGAATAGTGTGTTCCCAGGACAGCAGGAGACAGAAGGGGCTCAAGCTAGCACTGAGGGGAGGGGAAGGAAGTTAGTGAGACTTCAAGCACCACTTCCTCAAAATGCCTTTAAACTCTCACCAGGGAACACACAGAAGGGGTCCCCTTCACACACAGAGAACAAACCAATGGACACAGACAGAAATCTGAGTGGTACCTCTGTCCCCCACACTCTCCTTCACCCACTCAGCGGCAGCCGCAATGCTCTCTGTCTGGGTGACATCCAGGATCACTGTCTCCAGCCGTTCTGAGGTCCGCTTCCTCAGCTGTTCAGCCCCTTCTTCTGTCAGACACGCAGCCAGTACCCTCAAGCCTCGCATGTCCAGCTGTCTGGCCAGCAGGCTCCCGAAGCCCGAGTCACACCCCGTGATGAAGACATACTTGTCTTGGAGGTGGCTCACCACCTGCCTCTCCCGGTACCAGCGCACGAGGTAGTACAGGCCCACAAGGGCTGCCAGGTACAGCAACATGACTTCACAGAAGCCCGGAACAGACACAGTGTGCAAGAAAAGAGTCTGCCCTGTTTTAAACCAGAACTGAAACAGGAAGTGAGAATCCAGAGGCCAGGCAGGTAGCCTCTAGGGTCTTGGCATGGAGCCTGCATCTTACACCCTCATTACTGTCTATCTGGAACAGAGTTTTTAAATCAGTGCTTCGCACCTCTCCACAATTTGGACTGCTTTTGTTTTATTGCTGTATAGATATCCTTCAATATCCAACAGCCTGCCTCAAAAAGAAAAAACAAACAAAAAAAAAAACATGACTCTAGTCTGTTACTAACTCTGCCCGCAAAAAAATCAACACACATACCAGAACACCTATATCTCTCTGACCCAGTTCTAGAGACAGTTTGTTTTTGTTCAGTTGCATGCCAGCACCTTGCATCACAGCCTCCTAAACACAGGGAGTAATTGTTCACAACCTACACTTGGAGAAAAGGTACATTTACAATGAATTTCATCTCTAAACCCAGGTTTCCTCATCAGGTGAGGCTGGTGA